>JAQQSW010001762.1:0-16160 GCA_028646575.1 Pseudocheirus occidentalis
CAATGTGAAATAACTCCTTGAAAAAGCCATTGACCTGGAAAATAGATCAGATCCAGGAGAGACAATTTAGAAATTATTGGACTACCTGAAAGCCATGATCAAAAAAAGAACTTAGAAAGCATCCTTTAAGAAATTCTCAAAGAAAATTGCCCTGATATTTTAGAATCAGAGGCCAAAATAGAACTTGAAAGAATTCACCGCATCACCTCTTCAGAAAGATCCCCAAAAGAAAACTCCTAGAAATGTTATAGCCAGGTTCCAGAGTCCCCAGATGAAGGAGAAAATATTACAGGCTGCCAAGAGGAAACAATTTGAATAGTGTAGAAACACAATTAGGATAACCCAGGATCTGGCAGTTTCTACACTGAGGGATTAAAGGGCTTAGAATATAATATTCCAGACATCAAGGGAGCTAGGATTAAAACCAAGAATCACCTGCCCAGCAAAATTGAGTATAATGTTCCGGGGAAAATATGGTCATTCAGTGAGGTGGAGGACTTTCAAGCATTCTTGCTGAAAGAAGCAGAACTGAACAAAAAATTTGACAAACACAAGAAGTAGGAGAAGGTAAACATGGAAAAGAAATCATAAGGAACTTATCAAAGTTGAACTATTTACATGCCAATATACAAAAATGATAATAGTAACTTATGAAATTTTTCTTAGTATGAGGATAGGTAAAGGGAATACAAATGTATGTGTGTGTGTGTGTGTGTGTGTGTATATACTTACACATATGTCTATATAGGAGGCTATATATGCGTATGAATACATATTTGTGTATGTGTGTATATGAGTTCATAGAGGGCACAGGATCAATCGAATAGGAAGAGATGATACTTTAAAAGGTAAAATTCTGAGGTGGGAGAGGATTAGAACGAGAGGAGACAGGGAGAGACAGAATGGCGTTAATCATCCCATATAGAAGAGACAAGGGATAACTGTTACAACTTTATTTTCATTTAGTCTCATTGAATTTGGCTTAGGGAAGGAATGACATAAACTATAAACTGGGTATCTTGCCACACAGGAGAATAGCAGGGATGGGGATGAGAGGTGGGATGATGGAAGGGAGGGCAGGGTCGAGGGGAGGGTTTTTAGAAGTACACACTTCAGTAAAGGGACAGGGACAGGGTAGAGAATAGAACAAGGAGGGGGGCAGGATAGGAAGGAGGGACACACAATCAGTCTCTCACAATATATCCACTGTGGAGATGTCCTATGTAATTACACATGTAGAACCTGTATTGAATTGCTTGTTCTTCCAGTGGGGATGGGTGATGAGGGAGGAACCAAATAATCTAGAATTTAAAGTTCTACAATCAAGTGTTTAAAAATATATATATAATTATTATTAACTACATGCAACTGGGAATTAAGATAAACAGGCACTGGGGTAGGGAGACCCACCCTGCCCTACCAGAAAGATAGAAGGGCGTTGGAGGGGGACATAAAAGAGGGCAGATTGGGGAGGGGCTTTACAGTAGGATCACTGTTTTGGGGTTGGGCACAGGGGAAAGACAGGGAGAAAATTTGTAACTCAGGAAATGAATGATGTAAACAAGAAAATAAATAAAATAATTAATTAAAAAAAAAAAGAAGATAGGAGCCCAGGTTCTCAAATTCAGTGTTCTTTCAACAATCATCCAGTTAAATCCCCTCTTTTTATAAAAGAGGTAACTGAGGTCTAGAGAAAGGAAGGGAATTGCTCAGGGTCACCTGTGGTCAGTGGCAGAATTGGGATTTGAATGCAGATCTCCTAAAGTCCATGGAGCCCAAGGCCATTTCCAGTATGTCATGCTGTTACCTTTCTTAATAGGGATAAGACATGGAGGACATGGTGAGTTTCTGTATGAATGAACAGGACAGTTGCTACTCACCCAGGCCTGATGCTGCTGTTCTTGCTGCTGTAGCTCGTTTTCATCCACACAGGGTCGATCCAGGTTAAACCACAAGGACTCAGTGACACGTGGAAGTAGTGAGGGGAACAAGGTAGACATGGCTCCTGTACAAAACAAAGGACCCAGAGAGATATGGGAAGTTAGGTTGGAACCTTGTAGGGATGGGTAACAGGCAACCCCATTCCTGACCCTTTTCTCACCAGAAAAGGGGATTGTAGTTATTTTTTTCTTGGCAAAGAACTGGAAAGTAAGAAGCTGTCCATTAATTAGGGAATAACTAATTAAATTATGGTATATATGAATATAGCATACTTTTGTACTCTAAGAAACTGTGAAAAGGACAGCTTTAGAGAAATCTGGAAAGATTTATATGAACTACTACAGAATGAACTAAGCAGAAACAGGAGATTAATTTATCTTATTTAATATTCTATTTTTCCCAATTGCATGGAAAAAACCTTTTAACTTTTTTTTTTCAAATTCTGAGATACAAATTCTCTCCCCCCTTCCCTCCCCACCACTGAGAAGGCAAGCAATTTGGTATAGGTTATATGTGTAGTGATGCAAAACACATTTCTACGCAAGTCATTCTGTGAAAGAAAACAGACTAAAAAAAAACCCAAGAAAAATAAAGTAAGGAAAGAAAAAGTATTTTTGATCTGCATTTAGGCTCTACAAGTTCCTTCTCTGGAGATGGAGAGCACCTTTCATCATAAGTCCTACAGAATTGTCTGGGATCATTGTATTGCTGAGAATGGTAGCTAGTTATAGTAGATCATCATACAATATTGCTGTTACTGTGTACAACATTCCAGGAGATTAATTTCTACAATAAACTACATTATAAAGACAAACAAATTTGAAAGACTCAAGAACTCTGGTTAATGGAATGACTAACCATGACACCAGAAGACCAATGATGAAGTGAGCTGCCAACCTCATGATAGATAGGCGATAAGACTCAAAGCACAGAATAAGACACATTTTTAGATAAGATCAGAGCAGTTTTTTTCTTGACTATGCAAATTAGTTAAAAGGTTTGTTTGTTTTTTCAATTTGGGGTAGAAGGATTAGAAAGTAAATACATGTTTATTTTTTATAAAGAAAGAGAGCTGAGGTCAAGGAAAAAGACAAAAAGGTCAAAGGGAAGCAAAGAGGAGCTGAGGGCCAAGGCCACTATATGAGGAGGACTAGAATCACAGAACCACCTAACTTTATACTGCTGGAAAGGATCTTTCCTTATAACTTCTGTTTTGTTTCAGTTTTTTTTATGGCCTTTATCACATCCTGTCTTATGTTAAAGTGAGCTGTACACTGGGAGAAAAAGATACATAAGTTCTAGTTCTGGCTCTGTCATTGGCTATATCACCTTGGAAATGCTTTTCCCTTCTTGGAACTTGTAACTTGGAACACTTCCCAATTCCTTAAAATATCCGCTAATAAGTCCATGGTATTTAGAAATTCTTTCTAAAGATGCAGATTACAATCCATCCATGCTGGTTGATCATCCTATGCTACTCTCATCACAAAAGACTGACAATAGGTATTCTTCATCCGCTTGATTTGTGCATGTGGATGGTTGGGTCAAATTCTTTTGATTACAAATGTCATATAGGAGGTCCAGCTGTATTCTGGGGCTTGATGCACCTGGCACAATGTCATCTGCGAAAAAAAGAGCATTTGGAAGACCTCCATGGCCATAGAAAATTTCTCTTCAATTTGAACTTTGCTTCAAAATGTTTCATATGACAATGTTAAACACCTTTTACAAATATGCAGCCTGATTTATGTCTTACTTGATAGTAAAGATCACAGAGTAAGCCAAAGTTATCTCTTTGTTGTTATATATTTCAAGCAATGTTATATATTTTTGATACGTAAATGTGCAATACTTGATTGAAGGAAAGCCTTCAAAGGCATTATTTTGGTCTACTACATCAAATGCATTTTTATAAAAAAAAGTATTTGTTATATCTTTCAGTTAATTGTGTGATGGTAAAGATGTGGTTTACTGATGAAGAAATTAAAGCTATCTATAGACATATGAAAAATCCTCTAAATCATTACTGATTAGAGAAATGCAAATTAAAACAACTCTGAGATACCATATCACAGTTATCAGATTGGCTAATATGATAAAATGCGAAAATGATAAATGTTGGAGAAGATGTGGGAAAATTGGAACACTAATGCATTGTTGGTGGAGTTGTGAACTGATTCAACAATTCTGGAGAGCAATTTGGAACTATGCCCAAAGGGCTAAAAACTGTGCATACCCTTTGATTCAGCAATATTACTACTGGATCTGTATCCCAAAGAGATCATAAAACTGGGAAAAGAACCCACATATACAAAAATATTTATAGCTGCTCTTTGTGTGGTGGCAAAGAATTGGAAATGGAGAGAATGCCCATAAACTGGAGAATAGATGAATAAGTTGTGGTATGTGAATATAATGGAATACTATTCTGCTATAAGAAATGATGAGCAGGCAGATTTCAGAAAAACCTTGAAAGACTTACATGAACTGGTACTGAGTGAAGGATGAGCAGAACCAGAACACTGTACACCGTAACAGCAACATTGTGTGATGCCTTAGCTCATCTCAGCAATGCAATGATCTAAAACAATTATAAAGGATTCGTGATGTAAAATGCTATCCACATTCAGAGAAAGAACTATGGATTCTGAATGCAGATCAAAGCATACCACTTTCTCTGTTTTTCATTTTTTTTTTCTTTCTTGTGGTTTTCCCTTTTGTTCTGATTCTTCCTTCACAACATGACCAATGTGGAAATATATTTAATATAATTGTACACGTATAGCCTATGTCAGATTGCATGCCGTCTTTGGGTGAGAGAGGGAAAATTTAGAACTCAAAATCTTATAAGAGTGAATAATAAAAATTAATTAATTTTTTAAAAAGATGTGATTTACTGTGGAATATCATTTCAGAAAATCTTGTTCCCTTCTAATACCTTTATATAAAAGATGCTCTACATGCAAGAGTAGGTTATTTTCATAAACATTTTAAATATTATATATATAGGCAAAATAGATAATGCCAGTAGTTATTGTGGTTTTTCAGATGCCTTTTTTCAGTAATCATGGAGCCTCAGATTTTTTCAATACCTTTGCTATCTTCTCCTTCAGATATCTTAAGGACCAACACCCAGTGCCCTTAAAATTGTTACTACCACTAATCCCCTCTGTATATACTCGTCCGGTCCAGATGCTTTTCCTATCTTGTTTTCTTAAGTGCCATTTTCACTTTTTCACATTTAATACTGTGAGGTTACACTCCAAATGTGGTGATTCCATTGTCCTTGATACTGAAAAGTTGATCACAAAAATACTGGAAGCTTTATTTAAACACTCTGCACTGTCCTCTGTCTTTGAATGCTTTATGACGTGACGCTGCTTATAATTTTTCACAATCTTTCTTTGAAAGATTTTAAAGAGGAGATTATATTCTAAAATGTTATTGTCCCTGATTGCCACATTTCTCTAGTTGGCAAAGTAACCCACTATTTGTTAACTGAGATCATTTTAGGGCTTTTTGGGTTTTCTTGTTATGGCACCTAATTTGCATTAGTCAAACTTCTGAACAAAACTATTAAAAATCAGTATGGCATCTCTTACTCTGGTGCAGGTAGCTGGTGCAGCAGATAGAATGGTGGTATTGGAATCAGAAAGATTCATCTTCTGTTTTCAAATCTGGCTTCAGACACTAGCTGTGTGACTCTGGGAAAGTCACTTAACCGTGTTTCCTCATCTGTAAAATGAGGTGGAAAAGGAAAGGGCAAACCACACCAGTATCTTTTCCAAGAAAATCCCAAATGGGGTCACAAGAGGTGGACACCAATGAAAAACGACCGAACAAAGAGTCTTACCACAGAAAAAAAAAGTCCCATGCTCTCCAAGGACAGAGAACTGAACTTGCATTTAGACTTGCTTTTCTAGTAAACCTTTGTGAATGCATTAACAATTATAGGAGTCTGGCAGAAAAATTACTTAATTTTTCACTATAACAGTTTCAATCTGAATATCTAAGGGGGCACGGGACTCTCTAGTCTTACTTCCTCCTCTGTAGATGAAGCCTTGTTTTTATTCAGCCATTTCAGCCCTGTCTGACTCTTCCTTATCCCATCTGGGGTTTTCTTGGAAAAGATAGTGGAATACTTTACCATTTAGTTCTCCAGCTCATTTTATTATTGAGGAAACTGAGGTAAAAAGAGGCTAAGTGACTTGTCCAGGGTCACACGGTTAGTAAGTGTCTGAGGCCACATTTAAACCCGGGGAAGATGAGTCTTCCCGACTCCATTCCCGGCACTCTATCCACTTAGCCATCTAGATACTCCGATCAGGTGGAGAAAAGTTAAATGTCTTGTTCAAAGTCACACTAAGTAGTAGAACTGGGATATGAACCCAGCTCTTCCCATTCCAAATCCCATGCTAATTTGTCTAGACCAGCGCGACTTGAACTCAGATCACCGGGCTCCCAGGCCAATGCTCTTTCACTCAAATCAATCTAGTCTAATTTTTCTCATAGCGGAGCTCGTACAGGAAACCAGACCGGGCTAGTGAAGGTTATGAGGGGCCACAGAGACGACGCTGACATGGAACTAAGGAGAGGACAATGGACATCCTAAAAATGACAAGCAGCTCTAAGGATTTGAGGGAAGAAAGGTGGGAAAGCATGGGGGGTCCGAGGCGGGGGGGGAAGGACGTGGTCTTTCCTCAGCCAATGGAGAAGAGGACAGAGGCGAGTCTCAGTAAAGTGACTAAACCAATCGTAGAAAATAAAGAGTAGCTCGCGGATTGGGGACGTGTCTACACAAGGGGACGCCCAGAGCCAGGAGGAAGGCGGGGCTTTGGATAGCACCTTACCCTACCGGCGAGAAGAGAGGATAGGGGGCGGGAACTAAGACAAGGGGATTGGACCAGAGGGCTGAAAAGGAGTATCTGTTTTTAATGACGGCGAGCAAGACCAATGAATAGAGATCTTGAGGGAAGGGGCGTGGCTTTCGGCAATGGCAATGTAGCCAAACCACCCCAGGGAACGAGATTGGAGCAGAAAGGGTCGCTCTTGGGACATGAGATGGGGTTGGGAAAATGGGGCTCCTTTTGAGGAATCCTACAGCTCCATCCTGGACCCGCTGCCCTTACTCACCGCGCCAGGAAGTGGTAACCGGTGGCGACCCGGAAGTACTTCTGACTCCCTCAGTAGAACGTTGTGCCAGAACCTGACAAATATTCGTTCCTTGCTGGAGCGAATCCGCGCCACAATCGCCTTCCCTAGGCATGCGCATGCGCGAACCGAGAGACTCAGCGCTACGCCCCCTTTACGGTTTCGAGCGTGTGGTCCTCTCTCACCAGGGGGTTAGTGGTTGGCCCAGCGTGCTAGCCCCGCCCCTTTCCTCCTGGTCCAATTGTCGATGCTCAGCCCATCCCTTCCACTTCTAGCTGAGAGGTTCCGCCTCCATCCTGGGCGTTAACCGCGGATCTTCCCTGTTTCATTGGCGTCTGCCTCTTGGTATCTCCGGCTTTGTTGTTCTTTTGTGTCCCTAAATCGCTACAGGAAGGGGCAAGTGACTTCTGAGAGTTCGAAAAATACCACTTCCTTCATTGCACAAATATTAGAACCAAGACCATTGGAGTCAAGTGGGCGAATGGTGTGAAGAACCCTGGTTACAGTGTGAATTAAATTAAAACAAGCTTTTATGAAGTGCCTACTGTGAACCAGATAACCAGGAAGGACTGAAAGGTAGCAAGACATAACAAAATCGCACTCGCCGTCAGGCCTATGCAAAGTTTGAGGTGAGGGAAATCTGTAGGAAACCAGTTATCCTAAAAAGCAGAAAGGAGGGAGTGCATTTCAGGCACGGGAGTCCGCCTGGGCAAGAGCAGGGAGATGGGGTGGCATGTGGAAAGAAAAGCAAGGAGGTCAGTTTGGGAGTTATCGAGTGGGAGAAATTCGAAATGAGTTTGGGAAGGTATTTTCGTGCCAGGTCAATAAGCATCTATTAAACTCCAGGCACTGTGCTAAGATACAAAGAAAGACAAAAATGCTCTCAAGGAACTCGAAGTATAAAAGGGTGAATACGATGGAATAACTACAAACAGGATATATGTACAGTCTAAATGCGGTGGTGATCTCAGAGGGAAGACCTGTAGATTATTAAGGAAACTGACAAAGAGATGGAGACCCGTATGTACAAAGATATTTATAGCAGATCTTCTTGTAGTGGCAAAGAATGAGAAATTTGAGTGCCCATTAATTGAGAAATTTCTGAACAAATTGTGGTATATAAATGTGATGGAATATTATTGTGCTGTAAGAAACGATGAAGGGAGGTGCTTGCTTAAGCCAAGACCACCCCCTACAGCTGAGAAATCATTCCATTTAGCTAGCCAGTAGGAGAGGACATCTGCAGCTCCTGACCTTGCTGCTGACACTGAGGCCAGCCAGAGGAAGCTGGAGTCCATAAGCTGGATTCCTCATTGCCATCAAAATATAATGATTAATTTAGGATACATGGCCATGAGAAAATCACTAGAGTGGCAAAACCTTGTCATGATGTATCTTTGGTTTATTTAACTTGTAAATTTATAGAGCTCATCAAATCTGCTTCTGGAAAGTCTTGATTTAAATGAAATTGCAATAAGATTGGGAGTTCAGAAATGAGAATGTGGCATCACTAAAGTATTAGATGGATTCAACTTCATTCAGAAAAAGATCTAAGAAACATATCTAGCTGGATTGTTTAAAGGCTTTGGCTTGCGCCAAAAAGAGGGAGGGAGTATAAATGGACACTCTGGAAGAAAGCAGGTGGGGGGGGGAAAGGGGGAGTAGTGGGCTGGGGGGCATCTGTTCCATGTCACCAGACAGTAAGCATACCCCTGCCTTGGGTCAGTGGGGCTGGCTTGGGCAGGGAAGCTGCTTTACAACAGATTCCGTGGTTGAACTGTTTTAAATCTCAGCCCAGGGGAGCGGTTTCTCTTTCAGAACCAACTTCCAGGCACAAAAAGGAACAGATACTGTGAAAGGGGCAGCAGGGAATGGGGGATGTAAAAGCGAAAGTGTGAAAGGGCAAGAAACAGGAGGCAGAGGGGATTAAGGGTGCATCAGCAGAAAAGAGCTATGGTGTCCCTCACCCACAAAAGCCCTTCCTGAAAACTTCCCACAAAACAAAAAGACAAGAACAATACAGCTCTGGGACACTTTTCTAGCACCTGCCATTGGGAGGGGCTCAATCAGCCTTTATGGATACTATGTCTGGGCTGAACAGTCTTGGGCCAAAGCACTGACATACTCTATTTGGAGTGGCCTGAAGGATGTGACCTGGCCCAGATGTAAGCCACGGCTTGGGTGTCTGCAGTTTCCCATCACTGCATCAGTTCTTTCAAAGGCAAAGACCATTTGTTGAGGATGCTGTTCAGGTAGTGGATACACTAGATAGATGGATGATCCCTGAAACTACAGGCTTACTGCTAGGACTGAAGAGTTTTCAGGGACCAGGGGACCTGACCCAGGGCAGGTGCCAGGAAGGACTTTGTCTCTGCACTCCCTATTCTGAAGTCATTGGGGTTGGGCAAATGGAGGGAGGGAAGGGCACAGTTCCACTGACAATATCTCTTAGGTATTGAGTTCTGTACCTAGTTCTATTCCCAAAAGTCTTAGAGGACTGAAGAACTGGTTTCCTTTTATAAGACAGGGGATGGGACCAACAAGTCATCTTGTATTCTGAATTGGTCTCTGGGGGAAATCATGAACAAGACAAGTGATATTCATCACCCTAGCCAGGGCAACCTTTTTTTGAAGCATAATCTTCCCCCATCAGGGATGACTGCTTATTAGATAGAAGCCATCTTCAGATGTTCCTGGTTCTTGCCCAGCTTGCCCCTTTCCCTTCCCTGTCTCACCAAAGGGCTTCTCAGGATCAAAGAATTTCAGAACTGGGCTCTCTAGTCCATTTTATACCTGAAAAATAATTCCTCTTCCTATAAGGGACCATTGTTAAACAGCTCCCATAGAGAGAAATCCCCTCCTTCCTAAGGTAGCTCATTCTACATGTGGAGAGATCTAACAGTCAGAAAGTTTCTTCTAATCCCAAGCCTACATTTGCCTCTTTTTGTTTTTCGCCTGTTACTTCTAGCTCTGCCCTCTGGAGTTAAAGTAAGTCTGTTCCATGTTCCTCAGATACCTGAAGGTAGCTATCATGCCTCCCTTAAATCTTCACTTCTCTGGGATAAATATCCTCAGTTCCTGAAAGGCAGTCCCTTCTGCTATCAGTTAAGGCCCTTTATCGTTCTGGCTGCCCTGTTCTGGACACACTCTAGTATCCTTAAAATGTGACACCAGAACCCAGTGCTCTGGTGCTCTTGGACCAGAGCAGAACATGGAGCAGTAATCACATGCAATCTTGAACACCATGCTTCAAGGAAATGCAATCTAAGATTATATGTCATATGGCTGACAGCCTACTAAAGTCCATATATGTTATACAAAAAAATTTTTACTGGTGCTTTTACACATAGTACTGTCATTGCTCAGTATTCTTCCCTACCCTCACCCCTTGAAAACTCCTCTTGTAACAAGAAATACATTAATAAATTTAAACAAAACAAAATGACCGTTGACCATGTTTGACAATATATGCTCACTCAGCACCTGTAGTCTGCCACCTCTCCATGGAGAAAAACGCTTTGTCAGTGTTATGATGAACCAATCTGAATTCTGATGTCTTTTAGGATTTTCCTTAAGTTTGTTAAAATATTTTTCTATGTCATACTGGTGTTGCCCTCTTGGTTTTATTTACATAGTTCTGTATCAAATCTTCCAAACTTTCTCCAAACTCCTTATAATTCACTGTTTCTCATAGTACAATAATATTCTATCATATTCACATAGCAGTATTTGTTTGGTTATTCACAAAGTGATAGGCATCTAGTCTATTTCCAGGTGTTTGCTACCATAAAAAGTGGTATAACAAATATTTTGGGATACATGGGGCCTTCTCTGTCTTTGCTTCATGGGATATCTCCAGGGGGCAGTGGTATTGAGGTCAAAGGGCATGAACAATTTAATAATCACTTTTGTATTATTACAGTCTCAGATATGTAGATAAACTGCTGTGTAGTCATGTGTGTCCATGTATGTCATCTTACCAACCTTTTCTTAAAAATTAAGATCCTTTAGAATGTGATTCCATTTGTTTTCCCTGGAAAGTTAAAGTGGCACAGTGGTGGACAGAGTCCACTAAAAGTGGAGCCAGAAGATGTGGTTCCAGCTCCAAGGTCACTCAAATAGTTTTGTGATCGGAGGCAAATTAGTACATCTTTCTGAGCTCTAGTGTTTTCATCTGTAAAATGTAAAACCTTTGGTCTACTTCCCTTCTAAGGGTACTGTGAGGATCAAGTGAGGTCATGGATGAGAAAGCACTTTGTAATGGAAAAGCCCTAGCAGAAGTTCCCAAACTTATTTGGCCTACCACTCTCCCTTTCAAAAAAAAATTACTCAGCACCCCCCTGGAAATCTATTTTCTTTAACCCTTTAATGTTTGTGTCATTTCAAAAATATGAAATATTTTTTAAAAACATGATGCATCTTAAATTTAATAGTTCCTTGTAAATTTGTGGGGGTTTTCCTGCATTGAAATTTTGATGATGTAATATTACATCATGTAACTATATACTATTGTATTATAAACAAGTCATTACTCTCATATATTCCTGCTAATGAATGCTGGACTTCCTGACAATTTGCCACACGCTCACCTGTTAACACTTGCTCGTTAAAACCGTTGGTAGACTTGACCACTGATTGGTTATGGTTATAACTTGCATTGTGTGTGTTTATTTGGAAAATAATGTAGTCACTATAATTTTATTTATTTATTTTAAAATTTTATTTTTTTATTTACTTTTAATTTACAAGATTCAGTTCCACAGTCCCTTGAGTTTCAAATTTTCTAGCCTTCCTCTTCCCCTCCCCACCCCCATGGCGGCATACAATCAAGTATAGGATCTACAAATACTTTCACATTGGACATTAGTCTGGTTGTACAGAAGGGTTGTAACCAATGGAATGAACAGTGGGAAAAAAGAAAGAAAACCAAACATGGAAAAAACCGATAGCATGTAGATTGCTTCAGTTTCTATTTAAACTCTGTTCTTTCTAGATCTTTCTCTGAATGTAGATATCTCCTTCCATCCTGAGACTTGTAGAGTTGTCTTGTAATTGCGCGTTGCTGAGAAGAGTCCAGTTTTTCAAAGTTGGTTGTCACACATATGATATGTCTGAATCATTATAATTTTAACGGTTATACAATGGACAAAACAGGCAAAACATATATGAATGGTTTTTCAAAAATTTCTTGTCTTCTTTCCTCATGCTTCCACTGCCCCCTTGTTTTTATTCAATACCCCCTAGTTGCACCAGAGGTTGCTACTGCCCCCCCCATATTTCCAGTGCCTCCAGGGGTCAATATCACCCACTTTGGGGTGATTATATATACATTTATATATTATATATGTATAATCATGTAAAATATTTTCCATTTTAGTCATGTTGTGAAAGAAGAAACAGATCAAAAAGAAAAAACACACAAAAAAAAGTGAAAATAGTGTGCTTTGATCTGCATTCAGAGTATAGCAGTTCTTTCTTTGGATGTGTATAGCATTTCCCATCATGAGTCCTTTGTAATTGTCTTAGAGCTTTGTATTGTTGAGAAGAGCTAAATCATTCATAATTGATCATCACACAGTATTGCTGTTATTGTGTACAGTGTTCTGGTTCTGCTCATTTCACTTTGCATTAGTTCTTATAAGTCTTTCCAGGTTTTTCTGGAATCTGCCAGCTCACCATTTTTTATTGCACAATAGTATTCCATTCCATTCCATTCATATACTACAACTCATTCAGCCATTCCCTAGTTGATGGGCATCACCTCAGTTTCCAGTTTTTTGCCACCACAAAAAAGAGCTGCTATGAATATTTTTATATATGTAGGTCCTTTTCCCTTTTTTATGATTTCTTTGGGCTACAGACCTAATAGTTGTCTTAGCTGGATCAAGTGTATGCACAGTTTGGTTGTCCTTTTGGGCACAGTTCCAAATCGAAATCACTACTGATTAGAGAAATGCAAATTAAATCCACTCTAATATACCACCTCACATATATTAGACTGGCTAATATGACAGAAAGGGAAAATGACAAGTATTGGAGGGGATGTGTGAAAACTGGTACATGAATGCACTGTTGGTGGAGTTGTGAACTGATCCTACTATTCAAGAGAGTGATTTAGAACTGTTAAAAAAATTTTTTTAAGTGAGTAAGATTTTGTCAATGGAAATGACACTGAAGAAATTGCATTCCTAGCAAAGTACCTCAAGGACCACTGAAACTTTCCATCTGACTTGAAGCTAAAACCTATATGAATTGCCTACTGTTCCTCCATCTTGAATACTCTTCCTCCCCCTTGTTTCACCATTCAAGTTTCTCCCCATTCTTTAAAGCCTCCAGGCAGCCTCTCCTGCTTTTTCCCACCTCACGCTTCACAACAGAACTTCATATACATCGCTGTGAGGTATTTGTCCTGCAATATTACTTTTGTAATATTAACATTAATCCATTTTACCAAGACAGGCAGAGGGCAGACACTAGTATGAGGGACACAGGACAATGGGGAGCAAGAATTAATAAAACTTTATCAATATGATGATCAAGACACCAACCTTGTTCCTTTTATGTTGTCATTCATAGAACACTTTGTACACAAAACATCCTTTTATGTCCAGCATTTCATTTGATCTGTACAAGAACCCTTCACAGGAAGCAGAGCAGAGCTTATCATGCTCATATTACAAAGTGATCAAGTTTCAGAGAAGGAAAGTGTCTTGCCCAAAGTTACACAGCCAATAAATGGTGGAGTTTGACTCAAGCCCAGGTACTTTGACTTCCAGTTCTGTGTTCTTTCCATTGTACTGTCTCAGAACAGGGAGCAATGGGACACAGTTTGGAACTCTGCCCCTCCTTCTGCCTTTTGCTTTTAACTCCCAAGAAACACCACTCTCTGCTCTTGCAGGTTACAGTCTTGGTAACATTAATTCTGGTCTACACTCTCTAGGAATCTCATGTGATCTCTGAGAGTGTTGGTAAGCTCTGTATCTGTGTCCCTAACCAGGGCCTAGCAATATGGGATGTCTTTAACACAGGTATTTCATTTCTCAGTACAGAACATGGCCTCTCTGGGATTCTTGTAGGTCTGTTAATTTCCCATAGCTGATCCACCAGCATGTGCTGGCATCCTTCCTCTGACTTTCTCATAGGTGCCCCTGTAACTTCTCACCTTTTTTCATCATATTTGACCTTCATATCTTACACCATTTCTTTTATGGAAGGTGTGAACTCTGTCCCCTGTTGAGAGGGTGTGAACTCCCCTGTTGATGTGGAACAAGGGGATTGGCTGAGACAGGAGATCAGTGCGTATATAAGAAGAATTCTACAGAGAGACAAAATTGGAATGTTCCTCCTGTTGGCCCCTGTTGGAGGAAGCACGATTGTCCCAGCATCTAGGAGTTGGGCTGCTGAACTAAAGAAGTGAGTTGGAGTGAGAGAGAGAAAGAGATAGAGAGAGAGAGAGAGAGAGAGAGAGAGAGAGAGAGAGAGAGAGAGAGTTTCTCTCCCAGCATCTGGAAGCTGACTGAGAACTGAGATGGAGTTTTCCTGAGACCAGAATATGGTGAAGGCCTCCAGAAAGACTGAGATTCCCCTGGGTCCTAGAGCCAACTGAACTGCTAGAGAACTGAAGAAGCATGACTGGGATAGGCCTTTGTTGGTTTGTGGCTTGGCTGATCCTTGAGTTCCTGGCAACAGAAGTGGTGAAGGGTCTGAGATGTGCCAGACCCTGTGAACTTCAGTGTGTATCAGGGATTGCCTGGAGGACTGGACAAGGACCTGGCAGCTGTCTGCTTCTGAATCCAGGTGACTGTTTGGTGGATTCAGGAGGAAGTTGGGACCATGGAAGGGGATCCAGGGAATCAGAGAGACCACCCAGAGTCGAGGTGAAGAAATAGGCCTCCCCTTGGATGAAATTGAGGTTTGCTGGACACCAAGGGGTAGAGGGTTTGTGTGCTTTTCTAATGATTTTAAAGGTACTTTTCTTTTTTTTTTCTTTCTTTTTTCTTTTTGGAGGGCAGTTGGGGTTAAGTGACTTGCCCGACGTCACTGGGCTAGTTTTTTGTGTTAAAGGTACTTTTCTAATGATTGTAAATGATTTAATGACTGATTGAGTTGATTCATGATTGCCCCATGAGTGGAAGATTGATTATTATATTGTGAATTGATTAATTGATTAAGTATTGATTTGCCTCATGAGTGGAAGACTTATTATTGTATTGTGAATTGATTGAATGATTGAGTATTGATTACTATATTGTGAATTGGTTAAATGCTTTGTTCTAAATATTGTGGCCACTGTAGTGAAAACTGTGTGGCCATTCTAATGTTAAGCTGTTATGAACATTATATTGTGATTTTCTGTCATAAGATATAATGTTGTGAATATTATATTGTTATTTGTAATGAATGTTTGCCTGGATTTGTAATGGAATAAACAGTGTTCACTATACTGTGTAATCTGAACCTTAAAAACTGTTGACAGGAGCATTTTTTAAAATAAATTTTTTATTTGTTTTCTTGTTTACATCAATCATCTCCATGAGATTTTTGAGTTACAAATTTTCTCCCCATCTTTTCCCTACCCCAACCCTAAAACAGTGATCCTACTGTAAAGCCCCTCCCCCCATCTGCTCTCTAAATTTCTGGTAGGGCAGGGAGGGTTTCCCTATCCCAACCCCTGTATATCTTAATTGCTAGTTGCCGGTATTGCAGAGCTTTAAATTCTAGTGTCTTTCGGTTCCTCCCTTGTCACCCACCCCACTGGAAGGACAAGCTATTCAATACAGGCTGTGCATGTGTAATTACACAGGACATCTTCACAGTGGACATATTGTGCCGGTCTAATCATATGTCCCTCCTTCTTATCCCTCCCCCCCTTGTTCTGTTCTCTACCCTGTCCCTGTCCCTTTACTGAAGTGTGTGCTTCCAGCATCCCTCCCCCAAACCATGCCCTCCCTTCCATCATCCCCCTTCTCAACCCCACACCCCCTAGTCTCCTGTGTGGCATGATACCCAGTTTAGAGTTTATGTCATTCCTTCCCTAAGCCAGATTCAGTGATAGTAAATGAAAGTAA
>JAQQSW010001763.1:0-16153 GCA_028646575.1 Pseudocheirus occidentalis
GAAAGCCCATGGAATTTCCTGTAATACAGAAATCAAGGTAGTCCCTTCTGTTATGTTCTGAAAACCAATTCCAGTTTGAAGGTTCCACTGTGTTATCTTAAAATTGAGCAGTAAACTTTTAAATAGGGGTTCCCACATTTTGTCTTCCCATCAATGCCTTGACATTACAGTGCTTATTAGAAGTCTCTGCAGCACCTGTGTCCTCTCGCCCAGATTCTGCTCTTCACCTGCCTCCTGTCTTTCTTCTGTTCACTTCCTGTCTTTCTATGGCAGCTGGATGTCATGGTGTCTAACTGAGGCACCTGCAAAATTCAGAACATAAATTAGACTCCCAAGTTTTTAATCAATTTTGACTTAAGCATTTAACCTATCTGTGAATTTTACAACACATTCCCATTACAAAGGGGAAGGGGGGGTACAAACAGTTGAAAAATGATTGCTAGTTATTGAGCCACATGTGGTCGCATGTGTAAAGATTTTATTTTCTTCTGAACCTACTACCACTTATAAAGCTCATCCATCACCCATAATGAGGGCTGTCAGGAATATTTAACTGAGAAATAGCTGCTTGATATGCTAATAGTGGTCCCTTAGTGAATTCATTTGGTTCAGCTATGTGACATTAATGGTTTTCATAATCTAATGAATGATGTGTGTAATAGACGCATTGCCACAGGGAAAGATTGTATAAAGTGCTGCACTCCTATGCACTTATTTGTATTTATTTAGTTAAATATGTTTATTTATCCAAATACACCTTGAGCTTTCTGGATTCACCTTCCAAAGTATCATCTGGAATTATGGATTCTAATTGACTACCAGTTTACTTCTTTTAAAACATGCCTTAATGGCACAATTGCTCAGTTTTCACCCAGGCTGGTTAACAAAAGTATGGATCAGCTATGCCTGTGATTGCTTTTCCTTCAAAAGTGGAAGAGACTTCCAAAGCTTTCGCATACTATTGATTTACAGGTAAACATCAGTGGTAGCTCTGGGTTGATGAGACAAATCAACAATGATTCGACTCATCAAATGGAGAGAACTCTGTTCTTGTTATACAGCACTCACTATTTTGCAAATCTAAGTGTGTTATAAATTTGAAATATTTTCCTTCTCTGAATGGCTTTAAAGAGAGGATAGAGGCTCATTTGTCTTCAGCGTGAACAGAAAGTGGAAGACTAAATGACCTCTCGGTCCCCTTTGTTCCTCTGTTTCTATAACAAAAAAAAAAGACATTGCCTAAATCAATAGCTGTAACAGGATTTTTGTGTGTGGATATCAATCTATACTTATATATTGGATTGGCTTTTGGATAAGAATATATTCTAAATCTATGTGACAGTAGTACATACGAGATGATATATATTTGTCTATGTGACACATATATGGAATACACATAATGTATCCCATTTTTGGTCTGTCAGAGTCATTTACATATATTTTATGTCTTGTAAATAAAATCATAAAATCAGCTATTTCTCTATGATCATTAATTGTCCAAACCTTATAGTTCCTATAACCTTTGACTTAAGGGTAAAGGTGGATACTTGAAGGGTTGGCACTGTGGCAATTACATGTGGATGGAAGTGGCAAGGTAGATAGAGCACCCAGGCCTGTAGTAAGAAAGACTTGAGTTAAAATCTCATCTCATATACTTATTTAGCTGTGTGACCCTGGTCAAATCACAAACCACTTCTGTTTGATTCAGTTTTTTCCTATTTAAAATACGGGTAATGGTAGCACCTGCTGATTCACAGTGCTGTGAAGATGGAATGAAATATTTGTAAAGCACTGAGTTTGGTGCCTGGCACACAGGAGGCGCTCCATAAATGTTGACTATTGTTATTGTTAAGCGTGAATAGGATTACATTTATTCTGTTTTGCTCCAAAGGGTAAAACCAGGGGGAAATAAGGTTAAAGTACCAAAGAGGAACATTTAGGGTTGTGCAATGAATAATTTCCTAACAATTAGAGTTCTTCCAAAATGGAATAATCCAATTATGTATGTGTATGTATTTATGAGGGAAAGCTAGATGGTTCAGTGGTTTGATCCCTAGACTTGGAATTACGAAGAATTGAGTTCAAATCCGGCCTCAGACACTTACTAGCTGTGGGACCTTCAACAAACCACTTAGTCTCTGTTTGCCTTCATCTATTGGAGAAGGACAAGTCATCCTAGTTTCAAGGGTAGTTAAGTGGCCTAGTGGGTAGGGCATGAGACCTGGAGTTCAAAACTGACTTCCATGTGATCTAAGACAGTTGTTAGCTGCATTACCCCAGGCCAGTATTTAACCTTTTTTGTTTTAGTTTTCTTGACTATAAAATTGATGTGATGGTAGCAATTAACTACCAGGGCTGTTGTGAGGATTAATGGAATAATATTTATACAATGCTTAGTAACATATTTGGCACACAGAAGGTAATTAATAAATGCTTATTTCCTTCTCTTTCTAGCCTCTATATCATATTATTTTAAGCATATTTAATTTTATGTATGCAAAATCATCACGGCATTTTAAAATATAGCACAAACAGATTGTTTCTTCAATTGTTGCTACAGCATTGGCAAAGTCTGTGGGGTTTTTTTGGCTTGGTATATTATTCTTTATATAGTTTTAAACACAAAAACTACAGAAAGCTTTCAAGAAAATATAAAAACAAACTAGATGGGCTTACTTTGGTCTCATTACAGAGTTCCATGGAAAAGGGAAAAATCAAAACCCTATTTAATCCAAGTAGATTTTCAACATAAACATAAATTCATAAAGGTATAATTGTAGATTAATGAGCAACTCTCCTCTCCTAATTTTTCATGAATTGTTTTAGTTTGTGACACAACTTAAGCATGCCTACTCCAGGAAGTTTTCTCTAACCAACTCCACTTCATGTTGATCCCTCCATATCTCCTTGTTCTCTTAATACGTGTGATACAGGTAACATTCTACGGCCAGTCACTGGATTGCAGATTCTACCCATTTCATGTATTTGTCAATAATCATTAATCGATAAACATTTATTAAACATTTATTTTGTGCAAGGCCCTGTGCTAAGTGTTGAGGACACAAATAAGAAAACAAAAGACTGTCTCTGCCCTCAAGGAGCTTACAATCTAATGGGGAAAGACAATACAGAAAAGTTGACATCTGGGTATCCTCAACAGCATGGGGATCAGCATGATGTACCTACCTAGAGTCAAAACCAAGCAAAGCTGCTGATGGAAAAATGGAGAGTTATCTGGAAATTTCTAGGTTCTCTTTAAAGAAAGGCTTTGGAGGAGTTTGTTGTTCTGCCCTCCAGTCCTTCCATCATGTGCTTTCTCTAGCTAATGAGAAAGACCTTATTTCCTACCTAGGTCAATGCTAGACATAGAACAAGCTATAGAGTTCATTTTGGATCACAGGATTTTAGAGCTGAATAGGGTTTCAGAGATCTTTTCCTATTCCCACACTTAGCAAATGAAGACTGTGAGGCCCAGAATGTTAACACAACTTTCCCAAATCCCACACTTAGAAAATAAGGCTGGTTTTCTGGTTCAAATTCATTAATTGTTCCACTTTTTAAAGCTGTACTACTTCCAGGTTCCAGGAGATTGTCAGAACAAGTAGGCTACTCTGGTTCAGGATGTCAAGGGAGAAAAACATAGCTTTACACACAAGCATATGCTATCCCATTTTGCATATTACCTAAGCCTTGGACATAATAAATGAAGTGGTACATTTGGTACCTCTGGAAAACCAACCCTGATTATACCTGCTGGCCTGGAATAATGAGCAGAAACTGGACTGGTAGAGGTGGGAAAAGGGCCTCCAAGTAAGGAAACAGGATGGAGAGGGTTGGATGTTGAAAGACATGGGTGTTTTCAGCAATGAGTTGGTAGTCTCATTTGACTACCACAGGCTACAGTGGAAGATAACCCAGGTAGGTTGGATTGAAGCCAGGCTAAGGCGTTTGGGGTCCAGGGTAACATTACATCTTTAATTAAAATTGAATTTTATGAGTAGATTAGATTCTATTTCATTTATTTTTTTAATTCAAATTTCTGTTTAAGGTAAATATAATTAGTTTTTAAAATAATGATTCTCAGTCACTATCAATTGCTTTTCTAAGATCAAAATGTATCAAGCTCAGTGCATTTACTTCATTTACTAATTGTGTAATTCAATTGGAAAAGTAGATAAACTTGTCCAGTGGTTTCTTTTTTTATAAATGCATAATGAATACTGCTCAATATTTCTATTTATGCTTTATGTAGTCATTATTTTTTGGGTTAGTGTTTGATTCATGATATTACTAAAGATAGAAATTTGGCTCTCAGGAAGCCTAGATAAAGATTGTAGTATATTTACTATTCCTTACACATAGGTAACTCTTCATTTTGATCCAGGTCTTCAAAAAAGATGGTTTATTATCCAGGAAGTCACATTGACTCCATAACAACCACAACAACACAAAACAACAAAAAATAACAGTCCAGGGTGAAAGATATATTAATTGGGCGTTCGTTAAATAACTCTGCATCCCTGGTATATTCTCACATAGTTTTTATCAGTTCTCTCATATTCATACCTAATTCATACAACATCTTGAAAAAAATTCTCAGCTGTTCAGTCATCTTGGGTTCACTATTGATTTTTGTCTTACATGTTTATTCCTATCACTCCTTTCTTATTCCTACATGTCAAAATAGCACAAAACAAAACTACCGTGACATAGGAATGCAATAGAGTATTGTTTTCTGTAAAAAAACAAGTAATTCAGAGAAACTTGGGAACACATATAAGCAAGGGTTGAGAGACAAACAGAATCAAGTGAATAACCTACATGATAAACACAATAATGGAAAAGAAAATAACACAAAATGGGGAAGAGTATAGAATTTTGAGAACTGGAAGAGATCTCAGTGATTGTCAAAACCAACCCATACTGAAACGGAATCCTTATTATAACATTCTTGACAAATAGTCATTCAGTATGAGCTTGAAGATCTGTAAGGAGGGAGAATCCAGCACCTTTCAAGGCATCCCGTTCCACTTTTTGTATAATTCCAATGGTCCTTAGGTTGTTCATGAATCAAATCTAAACTGATCTCTTTGCAACTTCCAGCCATTGCTCATGGTTCTTCCTTCTGGGACCTAACAGGTAAATTTAATCCTTTCTCTACATGATAGTCCTTAAAGTTCATGAAGAGAATCATCACATTATACTAAGATTCTCATCTTTTCCGTGTTAACGTCTTCAGTTCCTTCAACTGATCTTTATATGGCATGACTCAAGTTCTTTTGCCATCCTGGTTGCCATCCTCTGGAGGTTCTCCAGGTTCTTAATGTCCTTCTGAAGCTGTGATGCCCACAGTTAAACATAATACTCTAAATAAGCTCTGATTTGGTTTCAGTAAAAGGAATATCATTTTCTTATTCCTGAAAGTTATGCCAAAGATATAACCCAAGATCACACCAGGTTTTTTTGGTTTTAATATCATACTACTGAATCATATTGAATTTGGAGTTCTCAAAAAGTCCTCAGTTCTTTTTCAGAGAATATTCTCTGTAACTACACTTTCTCCATTTTGTAATTAAGGTGCTGATTTTTTGTCCTGTTCTTTCCCTTATTAATTTCATCTTATTATATTCAGCCCAAGGTTTTATCTTGTCAAAAATTTTTGGATTCTGACTTGCTATTCGTTATGTTAGTTACCTCTCTTAGCATAGTAGCATTTACAAATCTGATGAGTGGATCACCTTGACATTTTTATAAGTCAATGATATAAATATTTGGCTGCCTTAGGTTAAGTCAAGATCTCTGGAATATTCCATTAGAGAACTCTTTCCACTTAGATCATTAATAACTACTCTTTCAGTCTGGCCATTCATCCAGTTCTAAATCTCTTTTGTCCTACAATTTAGTCTATTGCCTTCCATATCCTTTTTAAGTTTAGTATGAAATTTCTTTGTGAAAAGTTTTTTTCTAAAATCTAAGCCAAATCCAGAGCATTCTTCTTAAGTGTCAGTTTACTAAGCCAGTCAAAAAATGAAGACAGGTTAGACTGGCATCACCTTTGCTTGATAAAGCTATGCTAACTCTTTTAAATCACTGCTTCTCTTTTTAGATGTTCAACAAATATCTCTTTAATCCATTCTAGAATGTTTGCAGGAACCAAAATAAAACTCACTTAAAGAAGTTAAAACACCAGAAAATATGCCTCAGATTAAGGAAATGACCAATATTGAATGATGACTTATGATGAACCATGTTTCTTCCTTTTAGTGGAATAGAAGTACAGTACTGATTATAATGCCATGTACCATCAGATTCCCCAAAGAACGCTACTGTCAACAGCTTTTAACTTGGCCCCAAATTACTAAGTGCTAAGTATCTGCCAAACTGATTGCTGTTACACTGATGTAGAATGAGGGACAGAAAAACAGGTAGCAATTAGAGAGAGCTTTAGGATTTGCAAAGTGCTTTGCATTTTATATCTCATTTGATCTGCACAGCAACTATGTGAGGACTATTTATCCCCATTTTATATATGAGGAAATCAAGGCTGAGAGAACTTATGTGGCTTGCTCAGGGTCATGCAGATATGTGGTTATGTGAAGTAGGATGCATATCTTCCTGATTCTAAGTTTAATACTCTTATCAACTGTGTCACTTAGCTGTCTCAAATATATGCTCTCTAAAATGGTCAGAATATTTGTTTTCTTGAAAGGAAGGGTTATACATGGGGATGAGTATTTAGAAAAGCCAACTTTGTTTAAAATGTAATAAAACATTGAAAAAATTTATTAAGTTCTTACTTTGTGGAATGCACTATAAAAAGATTTGTGGTGTTTACAAGTATATATGGAATTATTTCTGTTCTCATAAAACTTAAAAACTAATCATTAATTTGACCTAAACCTGTAGATCTTTAAAATTTCATGCTTTATAGCATGAAAAAATATAGCATTGAAAAAAAAATAAGTTGACTCCCAATTCTGATGGGATAATATCTGAATCATAATCCCTTTGTTGAGATGATGTTGGCCATAGATAATTATTCACCACTTCCTTTCCAAAATTATAAATTGACAATACTGACATTTAACATTCATCTCTTACAGTAGAGCCTAATCAATATTTTAAATCAGTTCATCTTTGATATAAATTTCCTTGAAATTATTTTCTTCTAAATATTGAAGCAGAGGTTAGATAGATGATAAAAGAAATGTGTTCTTTTAGAAATGCTAAATTTAACATGCATCCTGACAAATATCTTTGTCAACTCTATTTCCAGGTCAGTAGGGTAATTTTAGGTAATGCTAATTGTTATTTTCACAAAGATTCTTTGTAAATTTAATAATGCTGCTATGTCTTGATTCTTGTCATTAGTTTGAAGAACTACAGTTAATAAAGTACCAATTTAACAATAAATGAGTACTCCTTATATGCCAAGCCTACATCTCTTGGGTAGGTGTGACTAGGGCAGTGGTTTTCAACCTTCCTAGTGCTGTGACCCTTTAATACAGTTTCTCATGTTGTGGTGACCCCTAACCATACAATTATTTTTGTTGATAATTCATAACTGTAATTTTGCTACTGTTAGGAATCATAATGTAAATATCTGATATGCAGGATGTATTTAAATTGAACATAATCCACAGGTTGAGAACCACTGGATGAGGGGAATATTCCTGAACTTTAGAGTTTCACTACTAAATTAATTAATTATCAACTCCATGGATATTTTTAACCAGAAAAATCTCAATCAGAAAACCGTGTTTTTTCAACCAATCATGAATAAATGAAACTTACCACATATAGGATATTAATATTCAGTTGTAGGTAAAACTACAGAATCCTGAACATATTTATTTTTGACCTGGAATGTCTGTAAATGATTAAATATTTTACCTCTGTGGATGGTGGTTTTCTTTTTACACTAAGTAAATCGTCCTATTTCCAATCACAACACACAATATTATTATGATGAAAGATTATAATAAAACATTTTGAGAACTGTCTAGTTTACTAGTAATCAGACAATTTATTTATTAAAACAAAGATAAAAAATATCAGTTTAAAAGAGGGATCAAGAAGAGACCGCACAGCACAGAGTTGCATATATTTCATTTTTACATATGACAAGAATTCTGGTGATGTGAAATGGTAATAGGATATTGACTTTTCATATAACAATTTTGCATATAAGTTTAACCAATTTAACGGAGCCAGTACCATGAGTAGACTAAAATAGTTCCAGAACCCCCCTTAATGTATAAATATTTGATCTTGCCAAGTGAAAATGCATGGCAGCCAAGAGTAACACCAGTTTAGAATATAAACACATTCATAAAACACTAAAGAAAAGAATGGTGTAAGATTACTAGTGATTATGAGGATCAAATGAGACTATATAATGTATAGTATTTTGTAAATTGTTACAATTGAAATTAAGGTAAACTGAGGCACAAATTCTGAACACAATTCATTTGCAAAGCACAAATTTGCCAATAAACAGGGTCTTAGCTTCCTTAGCAAACTAAGAGGCCCAAATGAGGACTGACAGATAATTTTATAGGGAAAAGGAAGAGCCTACAAAAAATAGAACGTATCATCATAGATGGAGAAGACAATATGATTGGTTACAAAGTCAGAAGCATTACAGGTACCACAGGACAATATGATTGGCTGGAAATCAGAAATACAGGGTTAGCAACAGCTCCTCCTCCTTCTATCTTGTTGCTAGAAAATGCTGATTGATTTAGTTGCTAACTAATAGCATCTAGAAAACTGATTTCCTCTAATGTACAAGCCAGGTAGTGGTATAGAGATAATGTGTTTATTTTAATTAAAATGATCCCTAGTGAAACTGAACTTTTAAACTGAACTCAGAGAGGAACACTGATTCTGAACCTATAAACTTCTGAACTTAATTCAAAGAGAAAGAACATGACTCAGACAGTTATATAAAATGTTAACAGTGATACAGAATAGAATGAATTTGATCTCAAAACCTTAAAATATTATATAGAGGTAAGCTACATATCCTCACAAAAGAATGGAAAACCATGGAACAAAAAAAAGTCTAAACAAAGCTTAATTGGAGAATTTATGAAACTGTATTCAACGTCAATGAAACTGGCAAAAAAGATGACATGTAGAAGTAAAATGAGATAGGTTTGTCAGATTTTCCATAATAATCTATTTTTTAACCATTAAATAGAATAGAACTATATCTGGTGCAGTTCTCATTAGAGGATGAAAATGTAAAAGTTGCATTTAGAAATATAACTTCAGGAAGAAAGATTACACCTGATCAAATACCCTCAGGAAGTCTATGCTAGAGGAGACTGAATGTTGAAAGTATGGAGTTATCTTTATAAGATGTAAGACATCTTAAGAAAGAGAAGATGTCAAAAGGATGAGGGGAAATCACAGGTGATACTTCTGTGTGAAGCAGGTAATAAAAAGAAGAGTCCACTGGAAAGAATACTAGATTTAGAATTGGAAGACTCAAGTCAAATTTTGACTCTTCCACTGATTATCTCTGTGATGTGGGAACATGTCATTTCATTGTTAAAATGAAGGGCTGGCATTTCTACTTCTTAATTTATATTCCAATAATATAAGTATCTAATGATCTATAAACCTATTTTGTCATCATTAATCTACCTTTGTGAAAATAATGTTCCATACTGAGCCCATCCTGATGAAATACAAAAAAAGGAAGGAAGAGGTTTTCACAAATGTTTTATGTACCTGACCACATGGGTATGGTCACACAGATGACTTGGTAGAACAAAAGGCAGACTTAAAGAATCTCTTCCAACAGTATATCTTCCATGCATATGTCAAAATGATAAAGACTCCTTGATAAGCTGCAGTCACATGGAACTGAACCGCATATTCATTGACCTTCTGGTTATAATAACAAGTGAGGCATAAAATAGGGAGAGATAAATTGGCATGATTTTCACCGTTGTCTTGAAGGAGATCCTGTACAAACCTTATAATGAGACTCTCCAGATGCTTCTTTTTGTAGGTAACATAGGTAACAGGGTGCTTATCATATCAAGCCCCAGAATGCCTCTTTGGTCAAATCAAAGATAACTTAAAGATAAGCCTAAGAACTCATATAGACATAAATACATTTTTTAAAATCACCTATTGTGTCGATCTTACTGTCGGACACACAGTCTACTGCCATGACTTAAACAGAAGGAATAGAGCAAATAGTGTTTTAATTATCTCAAGCTGCTTCTTGAAACAAAGACCCATCTTTGTGACCTGAGTTCTGAGAAGGAGTAGGGGAAAGAGAATAATCTTAAAAAATTTATTTTTTGAATGGGGGAAGGAAAGGCAATTGTGGTTAAGTGACTTGCCCAAGGTCACACAGCTAGTAAGTGTTAGGTGTCTGAGGTGAGATTTGAACTCAGGTCCTCCTGACTACAGGACCAGTGTTCTGTTCACTGCACTGCCCCGAAAATCATCTTTTATAGAGAATCTGCTATGACAGGTACTACATTAAGGGCTTTGCAGATAGCTAATTTGATTATCACAACAATTCTGTGAAGTTAGTGCTATTATTATTCCCATTTTGTAACTGAACAAACTGAAGCAAATAGAAGTTAAATGACTTTTCCAGGTTCACACAGTTAGTAAGTATTTGAACTCAGGTCTTCCTAACCCTAAAGTAATAGGTTGCAATTAGCACCAATACACTACTACATTATACGTAACACATTACAAGTGCTGTTGTATGCCTGCCAATGTCAGAATACCACAATCTCCAAAGAACCACAACTGCAGGTGATCCAAAGGGTCTCTCAATTTGTGTGTGCTGTTGGTTTCACAGCTCTATCTCACTCAGAGAAGCAGTCACAGTACTGAGAAATAACTGCTTTATTCTGTTGCCTAGCATGTTATTAATTGTCCTGTTACAGACTGGATCTTTTCCACTATTGGAGTGTCTTAATAATAACTGGAAGGGCTTTCGTGATACCAAAATCCAGTGCAAGGAAAGTCAGCAATTTCTCTTATCTGACAGGTTATCTGACAGGCAACACAAAGCCAGGTCCCACAAGGTTACAGATTCAGTCTTTTCAGAGTCCTCAGTGAAGAAAGCTTATGTTTCTAAGAAGAGAATGGGTATGACTGAAAGGCATGGTACTCCTCAACAAAATGAGACGAGATAAGTGCTTACAAAGAAAGTGAAACAAACCAGCTTATTGAGAGGAGAGACAAAAGGAAGGGGCTGTTACAGAGTATGGATACTGGGCAATGCACTAGGGTAGTGAATGAAGTCAGATGCTCCCTCCTCCCTCCAGAGGTAGCCTCTTCTAAACCTGTAAAGTTGGATTGGTTTTTATAGGGCTCTATTTTGGTTCTTTCAGGGCCAGGGGAAAGTGGGAAAGGTACAGTGGGAGGCCTGGACCTGGGGTCTGTTATTGATTCACACTGGAGATGGGGAGGGGTGGGGGCATGGATAACAGGAGAATCTTGGGGAGTCAGTGGCTAGTTCAAACTCCCAGCTTTGTGCGAAAAGTGACTTGGAGCTGTTATTATTGATCTTACTCTGACACAAGGTGGTGGGTGGGGGTGGGTTAGAGTCAGCTCAAATCCACTGGTAAGAGTCAATTGTTAAATTTTCACTGTAAGCATTAATATCTACAAAAAACTAGGAATCAGATTTGAATTACTGTTTTGTTGATTGCCTAGACTGAAGAAAGTGATGGAGTAAATGTAACTGCAAATTAAATTCAAAACTGTGTTGTTTGTACATTTTTTTTGAGAACCAGCTTCCCCAACAGTGTGTGTGTGTGTGTGTGTGTGTGTGTGTGTGTGTGTGTGTGTACTTCCCCTGGACGTTAAGGTTTAGCTGGTCACAGGGACCATTGTGTTCCTTAAACGAAGTGGTTTATGATAACCAAATGTCTTATCTTTAGCCTATGACCCAGGGTCTGACTGGGTCACCTACGAACTTTCCATCTCTATGTTCATCTTCAGCCTAAAAAGTATATGCTCTATAGGGGATTAAAGGACAAAACAAGTGGATTAGGAGTAAGGTGATCTGCGTTTTAGTCCTGGTTCTGCCACCAATTCACCATACTCTGTTTTGACAAGGTTCTTGTTGTCTTCAAGTCTCAGTTTTCTCGTCTATAAAGTGAAAGTGTTGGGCTAATGATCTCTAAGATCCTTCTCAGCTCTAAGAGTCTGTGTGTCTGTAATCTAATCAAAATTACCTTGAAAGCCAGGAATATAGGCTATTGAAAGCAGTCAGGAAAACAATTTATCCTTCTCTTTTATACATTACAAGAAGGATTTGTCCTGGCCCCCAACCTCCCAGTGAGCTAAATAAAGCCAACATCTATTTTCTTCTTCATGTATATGTGTAGTGTTTCTGACATTAATAGAAGTTATGTTTACAAAAAAGAGGTAGCATATTTATGCAGATGAGACCATGAACATATATTTAAACTCAGAGAAATTATGCCTATGTACCAATGCAAAAAAAAATGTCCAATAAACCATAGGCTAAAATGACTTGAATGAGACAAAGGCAAAAACATGCCTTTCAAAAGGTTTTCCTTCTAGTGGGTTTAATTCCAAAGATCTCTTTAAAACAGAATCAAAACTGTTCTGAAACCAAATAAGAAAGGCTAAGAGAACATAATCAAATATTCAGAGTCAGTGTTCTGGAACAAGGTAAGCACTCCAAGGGATACATTTACAAAAGAACGAGTGGGAGGGGTGCGCACAAATCCCATTAACAAATAATGAGAATTTTACACTGTGTTCTAAAATGGTGTCCTAAAATACAGAAGGGACAGGTACATTTGTTTCTGGTTCCTGGTAATCAATCAACAACCTTTTAGGGAGACCTAATAAATCCAAATACCCTTCTTTACCCTCTGATGTTTAACGAACTGCTTTATGCACACTTAAATCTTTCTTTTCTCAAGTTTAAATTAAAGCTTCCCTTTACATTGGCCTGGCAATACAGCACACACATGGCTTTCCAAGAGTCACAAAGCACTGCTCAGTATCATAGAGAGCTCTATCTTTGCTCAACACACGCTAGTCGCAGCCCCTTCTTGTTCAGTAAAATGAAGAAAATAATAAAAGCCGTCCATTCGGTTTGGGGACATACAAAAGCAGTACCTGATAGTAATAAGAAATCACAATGTGTCCAGACACAAACAACTTGTGACCTGACTAGAGGGAAGAAAATATATGTTTACCACAAAAAACATGTCATGTGTGGTTTCAGAAAATAAACAACCAAACAAAACCAACACTACAGGATATGTATTAGTTACTGTTATTGTCATCCCTGGGTTACAGTATGGCATTCTAGACTAATTTACTATTATGAGAAAGAGGGAGAGAGAGTGAGAGCAAACGAGAGAGAGAGAGAGTGAGCAAGAGAGAGAGAGAGAAAGAGAGAGAGAGAGAGAGAGAGAGAGAGAGAGAGAGAGAGAGAGAGAGAGAATCTTCAACATGTCACCTTTCATTAAAATTGTGTTTGTCTGAGATTTTGTTATTTGCAGTTGCTCATCTGTTAAATTAGAAGTTTTAATTCTTCACAGTTTGTCACCTTTTTAATTCTGGTCGTTTGACATGCTCTTTTCTCTAAAGCGGAGGAAAGTTGAAAATGAATTTTAAAAGCAAATTAACAGTAAATGGAGTCAGCTAAATAAAACTGTTGTGTTTCTTTCCATGCTGTGTCTGAGTGTGTGTGTGTGTATTTGTGTGTGTGTGCTATGCAAGATGAACAAACCGTAGAAGAGCTTTTAGACCTCTAGAATATTGGCAGATGTAATAAGATGTTAGTATTTTAGTGGTCTTTCACGTGCCACTTCCTTTCCTCCAAAACATATCCATTTATTGGTGCCAGACATCAGTGACTGAACAAGAGACATAAATATTTAGCAGGATCATGGCTTAAGGAAACAACATTCAGAAGTTCTCAAATGAATTGTAGAGCCTTTTACAATCATAAACATATTTTATTGTTATTTTATATTTGTTTACCTGAAAGGTCAGTTCCCCCATATGAATTCTTGTCTTGGAAGTCTTGTATTCCAGTTGAAAAAAGCCACTTTGTAAATAAGACATCTGCAGTCTAGTCTTTTAAACTGAATATGGTGTGTTTCAGAATTCTGAACATACCAAAGTACTCCTTTGGCAGTTGAGCAAATCTTGTTTGGATGCCATTGAATGAATGAGTCCTTATGTGACTTCAAGAGCTGTGTATTTTTAAGATCTTATTGAGTAGATTACTTTTGTTAGTGTGATAGTAAGAACAAAGTATTTTTGATGAGGCAAAAGAGGGCACAGGTAATGTTTTATTGGGGGATTCTACTTTTTCTCTCCTTGGAGCAGAAGTTCATAATTTATGTCCATGACCACCCCCTCCCACACACAGAAAAAAGGATTTTTTTTCATACACACAGAAAAAAGGATGTAAGAATGGATAGCAGAGGATCTATGACCTTGGATGGGAAAAAAAATCTTTACTTTCACTAACCTCTAACAAAATTTATCATTTCCTTCAGTTATAAATCTAAAATAAATCTAAAAAGGCATCCATGACACATTAAAAAGTCACTTACCCTTGCCCTTGAGGCTAGCACAGTGCCTTACATCTAGTAGGCAATCAATAAATACTTGATGAATTGAATTGGTTCCACCATGCCAGGGCCCTAGAGGATAAGTAGACTGCTAAGTTGATGCAATCAGCCTTCAGCACTTCTGCCAAGGGCTTTAACTAGTCAGCAGCATACTTAAGGGAATAAGAACATGCTGGGGGAGCTGAGTGTGGTGAGAGATAGACTACTTGAAATACGGAAGAGTTGATAAGCTGTGGCTGCAGCAATGTTTGAAAACTAGGTGTTCCTCCATATTGTAACTGGGGCACTACCGTCTCATGTGAAGCATTCCTAGAATAAGTATCCAAAGTTTAAGATATTCTGTAGGTTCATATTTATCATAATAATAGTACTTGAGTTTTCATTAATTTCTTTTTTTAGTCAATCAGAAAATACAAATGGTTCATCGTAAAAGTAATAATTGAAATAAAGTTTAAAAAAACAATATATTTCCTTTGTTAACATAGAGGAAGGGCATAATTTTTCCAACACTGTACATATGTGTGTGTGTGTGTGTGTGTGTGTGTGTGTGTGTATAGCAGCAGCAGCAGCAGCAGCAAAGAGAGAGTAAGTAGGCATAGAAATATAGGAGGAAGGGACCTGTATGGGAAATATATGCGGAGGCACTAATTATAGGAAATCAAGGTCTATTGATGACCTCATCATGCTGCTTTCACTTAATTTGGTCCTTGCTGGGCATGGCATCTTTGCTAAGCAAGTCACTCTGTGGGCTCACTGGATTTATTCTTTTCCAAGGCTATTTGCTAGACACATTACTCTACTGTTGTTTGCTGGTTTAATAGTTTCTTCTGTAGCACTCATCACTGCTAGCTCAGCCCACTTAGTTTCAATCTGCTAAGGTAGAGTGGTTAAAATCTCTCCCTTATAGGGGCAGATTAATAACTCTCTAGTAATGGTCACCATAACCAGTTTGTAAAAACTAGGCAGAGAACCCTCAGCCTAAGATGAGGACTTTTCTTTCCCAGTCCAAAGTCTAGGCTGGAGATACAAGTCTTTTGACATATAGATAACCATCTACCTTGACAATCTGGCACAATGCTTTGGCCCTTATTAACTATGACCATGGGCAATCCACTTGACCTATGTGAGTCTCAGTTTCGTCATCTATGTATACTACCCACCCATGAACATCATTCAATTTCTCAAAAAACAAGTATTTACTGAATGCTTATTTTTTGCCAGGCACTGTGATAATTATGAGGCATGCAAAGATAAAAGTAAAATTGTTTCTGTCTTCAAATAGCTTACATTCTTTTTTTTTTTTTGCTTTTTTTTGGAGGGCAGTTGGGGTTAAGTGACTTGCCCAAGGTCACATGGCTAGTTTTTTGTGGAATAGCTTACATTCTAATAGGCAGGTGATATGTACTTAGAGAAGTTTATATGCAACATATGTAAAATAATGCAATAAATTTTGGGAGGAGGACCAGCAATAGCAGCTAGGGGAATCAGTAAAGGCTTCATTTAAAAGGTGGCTCTTGAGCTGAGTCATAAAAAAAAAA
>JAQQSW010001764.1:0-16142 GCA_028646575.1 Pseudocheirus occidentalis
CACATAGCAGATTCTGTGGATTTGAAAGATCAGTGCTTTAATACCTGCCATTTTATTGTAGACCACAGGCAATTAAAATTTTGTTGTTCATTATGTGCAGAAGAATTAGACATTAAACATTCTCCACACAAATTCCAAGGACACTTGCCCAGAATTTGAAGTTGAGTCCAAGTTGTTTAATTATTATTATTAAAATACAGGAACCCTTCTGTGTTTTCCAAACAGAACTAGGAAGTGTTGTTTTGTTGTTTTTTTAATATACTGTCTCAAATACACTTTCAAAGACCACTCTGAGAGATCATTATGGAAATCTGACATGCATATAGTGTTCCACAATTTGGCAAATTGTCATTTGACTCAGAACACCAGGTTTACTCCAGTTTCCTGGCTTTCCTTTTGCCTCTTCTCTGTACTATGGCTTTCACCCCAGTGTCTATCCAAGTGTCTAATTCAACAAATTATGGGGTCTTAAAGTTCAAAGAATGAGAGTTGGAAGTTGAGAGAGGGAGGAGAGCAGTGGATAGAATACTGGAATTAAAGTCAAGGAGACTTGGAATGAACTGTCTCCTCAGACACTTATTAACTTTGTCATCTTGTACAAATCACCTGCTTTCTCTGGGTCTGTTTCCTTTTCTGTAAAATGAAGGGGTTTAGTTAACAACTTTTTTTAAAATAAGGTTTTTTTATTGATGCATTTTTATAGCACTATAGTTTTCCCTAGCATCCCTCCTTCTCCCCTTCCCAGAGAGTCATCACAAATAAGAAATATAATTTTTTTAAAAGACACAAATTTAAGAGGAAAAAATAATCATAAGTAATTAATTACATTGTAAAAAGTCTGAAAATGTGTGCAATGTACATTTGTAGACTCCCATTCTGCAAAGGGATGGAGTGGAAATATCTTCTTACTTTTCTTCTTTCAAAGAATTCTAGTTTGTTATTTTATAATTTTGCAGCATTCACTTGTGATATTTTCTATGGTTGTTCTTTCAATTTACACCATTAGAGTCACTGTATCTATTCTTTCCTTGTATCTGCTTATTTCACTCTGTATCAATTCACTCAGATCCATGGTTTTCTATATTTTTCACATTCATCATTCCATAGAACACAGTAATATTCCATTATATTCATGGACCACAATTTGTTTAGTTATCATTCCCCATCCTACAGGAATCTAATTTGTTTCTAAGTTTTTGCTATTACAAAAAATGCCACTTCAAATATTTTGATAGATATGAGTACTTTCTTCTTATCACTGGCCTCCTTGGGATATAAACTCAGCAACAGAATCTCTAGGTCAAAGGGTATGGACATTTTCATCACCTAATAGTTCAAATAGATTTACAAAATAGTTGTACTGATTGACAAGTTCACAATGTATCAGTGTGACAATCTTCCCACAACTCATCCAATATTAACTATGATCATGTTTGTAATTTACAGAGGATGAGTTAAAACCTCAATGTTGTGTTTCTCTTATTGTGAGTGATTTTGAGCATTCTTTCATGCAGTTCTTAATAATTGACAACTTTTGAGAAATGTTTGCTCATAACATTAAATCATTTAGTCATTGGAGAATTGTTTTGTTTTGTGAGAAAGAGAAATGTATTAGGTATGTATGTATGAGTGTGTATGTAAATAAACACACATAGATATATATATATATATATATATAAATGTATATGTGTGTTAATAAATTGTTATTATTTACTTATTATATACTTATCTTAGATACTAAGCTTGACATCTATGACATCTTCCAGCTCTACATCTATGATCCTTTGACAGGGTATTGTAATAGCAAGCACAGAAATAGTTCACACCTTGTTTCAGCTATTGAATTAACACCTCGTTTCAGTTCAAATTTCTTTGGAGCCTTGTATCAAGTCTGTTAAGAAACAGAAAGTGTGAACCCCACAACAGCTTAACCCTAGAACTCATGAACTCCTGCAAAAGGAAGGGGAGGAGCTAATGACCATATATTAGGAGAGGCCCAGGCTTGAGACAGCAGAACTTAAAAGAATACTCTTGTGGTAGCAGTCAAGAAGGAGAAAACTTGCAGTATCCTGGCACTTTGTTCATCTGTTCTGTCTGTGTTGACGTTTGTGATGCTTTATACAGAAGCCCTGGGACATTACTGGGAGCCCTGAAAGAGGATTTTCTGGTTGTATGTTTACAGAAGTCTTGCAGGAGGGTTTTGGAGGTCCTAGGACTTTACTAATGATTTGTGCTGACCTCTTGGACCTTGTTTGTGGGTCTGTGTTGATTTCTATGTTGATGATTTGTCTTGAGTTCTCAGACCTTGTTGGTGGGTCTGAGTTGATTTCAAGGCAGATAGTGAATTGATGATGGTACTATCAACGTGCAATTGCTGTGGCTCTGTCAAGCTTTGTCTTCTCAGAAACAGGAACTGTGAAGGACTTAAGGTGGACTGAACACTTTGAACTTCAGTATGGAATGGGAACTGGACAAAGAACTGGGAGCTGCCTGCCTTCAAACCCAGGTGACAGTTGGCGCTGGGACCATGGAAGAGGAACCATGGAAGTTGAGAGCCAGCCTCAAGTCAAGCTAAAAGAAGACTTTACTTGGATACTGTGTACTGACTGAGAAAATTATGATTTACTGTAACCTAGGGGTGGAGAACTTTGACTTTTGTTCTTTATGATTGAATTAAGGATTTTGTGATTGACTAAATGAATGTACTTTGTTTAAAACTACCTGACACTATGTGGCCATTTTAATAATAAGTTGTTGAGTAGTAACATGATGAATGCTGTGTTTTGATTTTCTGTGATAAGCTGTAACATTGTGAATGCTGTCTTTTGATTTTCTATGAATATTTTGCTCTGATTTGTTATTGAAAAAATAGAGAACTCACTATACTATGGAATCAGAACCATGAAAGCTATCCACAGCAGCAGTCCTCTGGAAAGCTGTTTTTGTGTGGCTTTACAAGTATACAGGAAGAACATAATAAATATTTGTTACTTTATCATTACACAGGTAGAGCAGCAGGATTTGAACTCAGGTCTTCTGACTCCAAAGTCAATACTCTTTCTACTTTATCAGTACTTAAACTCAGAAAAAAAAGAACACATATGCAAAAAAGTATAGTGCTAAGCAATAAGATTGTGATTCTTCAGAAAGAAAAAAAAGTTTCCTTTTTTTGGATCATGTTTCCATTTTTCTTTTATTTTTGTTAATCAATAGAACACACATTTTATTGGCTGTTTTAAAGGAATAAGATCATCAAGATTAACCTTGCATTTTACATAATACAACTGATGATAACATTAAGGCTTTTTTATTCCACTGGCACTTTGCTCCAATTTTCTAATTAATTGGGCATTAGCAATAAGGAAAACAAACAACAACAACAAAAAAAACCTGGGAAATTATTTACAAAAATCAATAAAGACCTACATGAAGGAAAAAGGGAAAAGAATGATTTTTTTTAAAGAGAGAAAGCAAGAAAGAGGAAGACTTGTACATCAAGAAGGACATGTGTCAAAATACTGTAATCATGGATGTTGAAATGAGTGGGCCATTTGAAATGTTTCTAAATCAATTCAATATTTAAAAATAATACCCTCCCCCCCACCATGGTCCTGTAAAGAACTAGATTACACTTATTATTTTTTTATTCAAGTGAATTTATGCTGTTTTAATTTTAATTTCGATTTTTTAAATATTTGGAAGTCAAAAATAAACTCAGTCATAGGTTTTTCTTGCTTTCTGTGCTTTAATCAGAAACTAATCAAAATGGGACATGCATCCATAAAATAAATTTCAGACAGGAATAGATCAACTTGACATTACTTGAAAATACTACTGACAAAACCTTACCTGAAGAATATTTGAAACCAATACTATCTAACAATGTCAAGAATGAAATGCCAGAATTTTAATGTTACAACTCTCTATAAGGTACCTACTATGTACAGAGGACTGGCCTGAGTGTTAGGAATATACATCCAAATTCAATTAAATTCCACAAGCAATTTTTAAGGATCCTTTATGTGCCAGTCACTGGTGATGCAAAGAAAAAAATACAAACAGTCCAAGTACTCAAAGAGCTAACATTTTATTGGGGAAAAATAACATACACACCAATAATTAAATATAAGATATATACAAAGAGTGGGGGAGTAGCAATAACAATTAGGGGAATCAGGAAATGTCTTATGTAGTAAATAACACTTAAGTCAAACCTTTGACATTGATCTTGAAATTTTGGAGGGAAAAGAACATTCCAGGTAAAGATTTCTTGAGCAAAAAAATGGAGAAGGGAGACAGATGAATAAAAAAAAGATTCACAAACAGTCCCTGCCCTGAAGATTACAAGCTAATGAAATGATTGTATGTATTAGGACATAAATGCCCAGCAGAGAAACACAGAACTATGAGAAAATTGAAGAGAAGATGTCTTCTGACTGGTAAGGCAATCACCATTGTATGGAGGAGCTAACATCAGAGCTAAAACTTAGAGGGAGAAAAAACATGTTGGCAGGTAGCATTAGACATGGGTATCTGAGCACAAATGTATGAATGGAAAAATAGTAGGAGGAGTTTGGAAAAATAGTAAGTTGTCCAGTTTGGCTAAAACATAGAGTGCAGAGGAGTAGTTTAAGATTATGCTGGAAAGCTCAATCAGAGAGAGCTTATGGAGGGTGATAAACGTCGGGCTATAGATTTTAGACATGATTTTGTTGACTGCAAGGAGTCATTGAAGATTTTTGAATAGGAAAATAATATAATCTCCTTTTGGGCCATGAATTAGGAAAGCAGTTGTAGTAGTAGTTTGTACACTGGGATGGAGGGAATGTAGAGAATGGAAGCAGGATAAACACTTAAAAGATTATTTTGCTAGTCAAAATTTAAAAAAATCTAGGTTCTTAACTAAGAAAATCATAGTAGTAGTAGGAGAGAATAGAAATGAAAAATATTTTGGAGGTAGGGCCTTGTGATTTCATAAGTCATACACCTTAGCAAACAATTAGATCTGGAGACAGGGAGAGAGGAAAGATCTTAGATGGTGCTCAGGTTTTGAGCCTGGAAGCCTAGAGAGATGGTGATGACCTTGATAGAAATAGAGAAGTTCAATAAAATTCAATAATCCTTTGTTAAAAGTCTGTGCTTTGGAGAAAGAGTGAGCTCTGAATCGTGATTTGTTTTTAGGATATAAACATCACCTCTCCAGTCTAGCAGATAAAGAAGCATAAACTAGAGAACCACCTGAACACCTTTACATCATATTCAATACTCTTACAAAAGCATAAGGACTGAAGCTGCCAAACCAAACATTAGGCTTTGTGTGAGCATATCTTGTAAGTGACATTGATAGTCAATGGCAGGCTCAAAATATAAAAGCAACAATACATACAGAACTAAATAGTTCAAATATAGAACACAGAAAAATTACAACATATGAATATTTTGTTCCTTAACTTGAGTCTGTTGTCTCTTCTGTATAACAGGAAAAATAAGAGTGCTACAATGAACAGAGTGCTGGGAGGGGAGGCAGGAAGGCCTGAGTTCAAATCTGGCCTCAGACACTTACTAGCTGTGTGACCATAAGCAAGTCACTTAACCTCTTTGCCTTAGTTTCCTTAACTGCAAATTGGGGGTGATATTGGACCTATCTCTCAGGGTTGTTGTAAGGCTCAAACAAGATAATAATTGTAAGCACTTAGGAGAGTGACTGGCATATAGTAGGTAATATATCAATTCTATTATATCATTTTATATAGCTATTATTTTTATTGTTAATATCAGGACTAATCGCATACCACCTACCTTACAGAGTTTCCCATATGAAATTATAGGTCAAGGAATTATAATTCCATTGAACCCTTTCTTTTTTGTCCAAAAATTTAGAGATTTGGAGCATAGGTCAGGCAGCATCCAGTCTTCATCTCTTAAGAAATTCTATAACAATAACTAACAAATTCTATTATGGAGAAATCATTGCTCCACCCCCATCTTTTCTATTTCAGTTACTGGTTCTTCCTTATTAATGGGCACTGGATCTCAAGTAGGATTTTCCTTTGCCACTTAGTGTAGCTTTAATTTGAGGCAAGGAAAGACATTTTTAGCTACATTGCTTTAGGGAGAGTGATAGGGAAAAAGAGAGGAACCGAGAGATGGAAGAAGAGAGAGAGAAATGGAGACAGAGAAACAGAAAGAATGAAAATAATTTAAAATCATCATCATGCTATCGCAAGGCTTCATACCAGAACTGTGGTTTCTTTAATAAGAACCTTCATTTATATAATGTGTGATAATCTCTAAAGAACACTACTCACAACAACCCTGAGGTAGGGGTTATTATTCTGGTTCTTCCTCTCTTATGAACAAGTTTGGGGAATCATTTAGAAGAAATATGGATTTATCTAAATGTTCCATTAGCTCACAAAACCCTAGATAGTAGAAATGAGGAGTAAGTTCACAACAGACATCACAGCTAAACTCTAACTTCTCCTACTAATATGGGATTTAATATAGACCAAAACATTATTTCTTACTCCAATTCTATGACACTCAGGCAATGATTCTCACTTACCCTATTTCAAACTGAAACAAGAGCCTAAGATTCCCTGCCTCTTAGTGATAACATCATTGTTATACTCTGCACCAAAGACCAAGATGCCTATGTTGTCCTGGAAACAGTTTTAGTACAAAAGTGCCACAAGTCTTCAGGGTCCCCAAATCATTCTCACTGGTCCTTGATAGTCTGATATGCTTTTGCATTTCTGGAGAGCAGTTCTCTTCCTGCTAATATCCAGTAAGTCTTGTTTATTTAGGTCTTGGTTCCAAGGAGTATTTCTGATTTGCACTGATATTTCTTGAGATAAAAAAGATCATACACATACACATACAAAAGATAATGAGAATAGCATTTATATGGCACCTTAAGGTTTAAAAAGCACCTTATAAATATTAACTCATTTGGTCCTCACAGCAAGCTAATAAATAGGTTGATGTGATAGTTATCCTCATTTTACAGTTGAGATAGCTAAGGTAGGCAGAGATTGAATTGTGCCTTGTCCAGTGTGACACAGCTGGTTTGTGTCTGCACTTGGATTTAAGTCAAGGTATTCCTGATTTCAAATCCAGTGTTCTAAGCTACTGCACGACATATGCATGCATATACATGCATACACACATACATATACACACATGTATTAAGTATATACGCCAATATATGCCTATACATTCATGTATATGTGTGTATGTGTGTGCACATGTATCTATATGTGTGTATATATGTATGTGTGTGTGTTGTGTGTATACCTTAGCTAGCAAGGTTGCATTCTAAAAGTATAAAAGACATTGGGCCAATACTTCCATTAGTCACTTTTCTTGACCCCTTATCTCTGCTATCGTTCCTCCAAGTTAACTACTTGATTACTGTAAGAACAGGTAGAACAAATATTATTCTCTCTTTTACAGATAAAGAAACAGAGTTCTGGGAAATTAAATGACTTGCTTACAGGCACACTGTTAATATATTTCTAAGATTAGATGAAAACCTACATAACCAGATTAAATCCAACATAAGATCTCATACTCAACCATCTCTTAAGCTCGTAATCTAATTCTTCCATTTGGGAGATGTATTTTATAAGCATGATGAGATGACTTTTCTTTCTCCTTCCAGTGTTCTTTATTCAAATACTCCCCATCTTGTTATCCCACTATGGTTCCTGAATTACTTTAATGCATATTCTCAATATACAATAAATGTTATTCAACCACCACCAATTTATCTATTCTGTCCCATTTTAATTAACTTTCAATAGCTGTTATTCAGTCATACATCACAGCTGAGCAAGATTCAATGATTACTCCTTGGTCAAATTTGACTCCTCATATTAGAATCCTGTGTTTACTCTGCTTGTTACCCATATTTGGTTTGTCTGTTTATAGATATTTGAGACCATGGGCTTTGCAGTAGCTTCTTTCCTGAATTTTGTCTCCTGTAAATTATTGAGCCATCTCTCCTGCTACCCTTCTTCCTAATTAGTTCCTTCCCACATTATCTATTTTGATGGAAATATGCAATCAATTTTCTCTGCCATTACTCTCACTTGCTGTTTACCTCATTTTGACTTAAAAAAAATAGATATGACCCCAGACAAATGTATTTTGTTTAGCCCTTGTTAGGTGTACTCTGTCTCTAGCTATGAGCCTATCACTCATATTTTAAGCTGTGGTTCAGAAATTCAAATCTTGTCCTCATATTTTGATACTTTAATGAATTTTTAGATCTCATCAATGTATTTATTCATTCCAAGGATCCTCCTATCAATGATGTCTCATCGTAAGCAGCTCATACTCATGCCCTCTTATAAATCCTCTACAGGAAGGCTTGCCTAACATGCTACAGGCCTTCCTCTGATTCTCTCTATTAATATTTCCTGAGAAAGAGGTATAAAAGCAAAATGTTACTCTAATCAATTTTAAAAAAATAATCAACAAAACTACAGTGGGATCTTATATTCTTTAAATCACTTATTTCATCTACTAAAGAATGTCATTTAGGAAAGCCTGCTATGCACTTCCCATGTTTCCACTGATGGTATCATCAATCCATTTATAAATAGATTCATTTCATGAATATTTTATAGAGATGGAAAAGTCTTCTCAAGCAACTTTTGGGGGTAATATTAAAAAATCAATATATTTTCCCCAAACCTCTGATATTTCTGCCTCTTTAAGAAACTGTGAAAATTAATCATTCAAGACCCTTAAATATTTCTTCTAACACAGACCTTCTGTTCATATATTTGGTTTAGTCCAGTTGACTTCCCATATTTTTTTTCTTTGCATGGCATTTCTCCTTCCTTACATAGCACTTCAGGGAATGCTTGCTGGAGTTCAGATGTGTTGAAACACCACCAAATTTTGTTTAAACTTGCTTTGCTCCCTCTGCTTCTCACCAGTTTATAAAGCAATATAGATAATATTCTTCTATCTTTCTCTGTATGGTCTTACAAAAGTGTTCATTCTCAAAACCAACATTGCTTTTGGTCACCAGGTCACTGTCTATGATAAGGAAATGATGCAATTGCAACCCAGGGTGATTTCTGAACTCTTGTGATTTCCTCGTTGTACCAATTAATGTACATCAGTTAAATGTCCTTGCTATATTCACTCTATTTGAGGGCATCAACAGTCTATTTAAGCAAGCTGATATGGAGTTGCCTTAATTACACAGCATCTCTTCTCATTTTTTACATTTGCTATAGTTTGATACTGATTTTGATATTTATTTAATAGGTCAGTGGTCTGACATTAGACTGACAGCTAATTTGGAAAAGACACCTACATCAATAACCAGTCATTTCCTTACTATTAGAATGATATTAATGTCCTTTTAAAAATGATGTTATTTAATGCTCACCAGTTCAGCCCCTCCGAATAGTCTTCTTAAAGAAATGTGCATGATAAATGGAGGAGTCTTTAACTTCTTACTAAATAACCATGTTTTTGAAAGAAAAAAATGTCCTTATTCCTCCTATCCGCTATTTCATTGAAATCAACAATGTTGATTTAATTTGAAGGGTATTTTAAATTCCTTATTTTGTTGCTACTTAATTCATTTTAATAGATGTTTTTACTTTGAGCTAACTGTGTCCTCTGGCTGAGTATTGACAAACATGCTGTTCAGAACCAATGAGCTATAGTTTTAGAAATGGGAATACACACAGTGCCTTAAGCCAGGAGGAAGTCCCCAGAGGACTTATTCTGTGAATTTGAAGGTGCCCCTGGGTTGCCTATACTCTGAGTTAGCATGGTATAGTGGGATGAACATTGATTCTGGAACCAGGAGACCTGGATTCAAATCTCCCCCTCTGAAGCTTAGTACCTCTTATAATCTTGGGCAAATCTTTCAACTGCATTGGGTCTCAGTTTCCTCATATTAAATGTGGAGGTTGGTCTAGATAGTATCTGAGGTCCCTTTCATCTATATATCTATGATTCTCTGAGCCTATCAATTTCTTATCTCTTCATCCTCAGCAACAGATATTAGTGAATAGACTACAACTATTTTAATAATGATATTCTTGAACTACAATGAGGGACAGATCCATGTCTCATGAAATTATGTTTCTGCTCCCCTTGGACAAGTGATAAAATCAGTTCTATTGGCATCTGGGTTTTGTTTGTTTGTTTGGTTGGTTGGTTGGTTGGTTTGGTTTGGTTTGGGTTTGGGTTTGGGGGTTGTTCATGTTTTGTTTCGTTTTTTGGTCTCTTCAAGGAAAGTGTGTGGGCCATTCTTTCAGTTTTTGGAAAATTACTTTTGTATTCTAGTCTCATTGATAGCAAAAATATCCAGGCTGATAAGGATTCATTTCCTATAGTGGTAAGTACATGCACTTATTGGCCATTGTTCGGTAAGTTACAGCGCTTAACCCTTTCCTGTATGAGTTAGATTAGATGATTTCTGTCATCCTTTATAGCTCTCAAATTCTGTGATTTCTTGATTTTGTGACAAAAGTTAAAATGGTCCCTCTGCCTCACTAGATCTTTTCTGAAAGACAGAAAGATACTATGAAAAGAGCATTAGACTTGGGATCAGAAAGATCGGGATGTTACCTCAACCCTCACACTGGTTTCTTGCTCCTCAGAGCCTACAAAATAATTGACTTGCACCCCTCATCTGTGTTTGTCACAAAGTAACACTTACTATATTTGTGAATGTTTTATAGTTCCTTAAATCTCATTACATTAATAAGGAAAAATCTGGCTCATCTAAAATTCGTCCTTCTCCCAGTGTATAGGATGAGCAGACTATAGGTACTTACTATTAGCAAAACAAAGGGAAAAAAGGGGGAAGGGATGCAATTTCAACAACCTAATTAAGCAGTTGTGCATGCACATACACAGTTTTACAATCCTAGATGTTAAAGGACAACATGATTTGCAATTGGTCAGAAGTCTATTTTTTTTCAAACTTCTTGGGACTAATCATATTCACAGCCAAAATTTGCATACAGCACTTTCCAGTTCCTGGGTAGTGATTACTATGCAGAGGTTTGTTGCATCTCTGAACAGTACGGTTTATGGTGTACTAACTCATTGAAATAGGAAGATACTGATTTGTCACAGATTACATTAAGCTGGCATGGAATTTCTAAATGCAGCAACTGTGAACTTCCATCCTAACACGGGGCATTTCATGAGCACCATCATCTTAACTCAATCACTTGCTATTATTCCATAGGAAATTAATGGTCCCTGGGAGTCCTGAATTGGACTGACTCAGACACACTTTCATAGAGCACCTTTTTGTTCACAAAAGATTTTCCATCTTCCTGTCCACTATGCACCCTGTTGGCTGTTCACTAAAAACAAAAGGATTCTTATAATAGATAAGAAAAAGTGCTATCTAAGCACTTCTTTGCCTCCAGAAACCTCACTTTCCACTCAGATGACCTCTCTAGCCCTCAATCAGAAGGTAAAATGAACTTTTTAAAAGCAAAGGAAATGGAAACTAGGATGTCTTTATGGATATTTTTAATTGGAAAACAGCTCTTGTTTCTTATAGTCAATTAGTATTTCGAAAGAAATAAGTGTAATGCATTTCTAAAAAAGACCTAAATATACTGTTAAACCACACACACAAAAAGGAACTATTAGGTGTTTTTCAATCTAAAGTATGAAGAGGTAATTTTAAAAATAGTTAGAGTTGTCTTTTTGTTGGCAGTGGAATTAATAAGGAACCAAAAATGTACCATGCTCCCATTTTCCACTCTCATCAGCTGGGAAACTGAAGCCTCATTATAGCACATAATTTGGGTCTAAGTTTTCCCTCCTCTGTAACTAATAGCACTTCTTGACCATCTCTTGTCCCTGCGTAGACTGTCTATTTTTGTTCTGTATACCAAATAGCTAAGCATGATATATGATGAGTATCTTAGAGTTGACTGAAACCTGTCTGCAGTTAGAACCACAAGACAAAGGCAGTTGTCAGCTACCCAGAGTTCAGTTTGCATGACAAACACTGATGATTCTTCATCCGATCACTGTATATTGATTCTGTGTAGAATTTTATCCCAAACAGAGCTATGCGTGGTATATAGATTTCAGGTTTCCAGTATATTAGACAACTTATTTGTCAGCTGCAGTAAGTTTCAGGGTGAAGGAAGAGTAATGAGACAAAGTGCCAACCCACATAAAAATCAAACTATCTTACCTTCAGAAAGAAGCCTCTTAACTACCAAGAGAAAGGCCCTTTCAGGAACACAACTCCAACTGTGTTCTGAAGCTGTGGATTTTGCATGCTGTAGGCTCAATTAAGGATGAGTGAACATGACTGGGATGTATTTCCATTAGCATACAAAAATTCCATTTAAGGAACATTTAGATGGTGACAAAGGAATTGCTTCCACCCTGCATCTTTAAAAGGGCACCAGCATAATATTTCTTGTCATGTTGATAATCATTTTTCCCTCCCTGCTATTCCAGTCATTCCCCTCTTTAGAAACCAGCATATTCTTATATATATTCCTTCTCTCTCTCTCTCTCTCCTCTCTCTCTCTCTCTCTCTCTCTCTCTCTCTCTCTCTCTCTCCCCCTCCCTCCCTCTCTCTTTCCATCCCTCCCTTTCTCCATGTCTCTCCCTTTTCCATTTTCTAAAAAAAAAAAAAAAGCAAGCAATGGAATTTTTGTGGGGGGGAGATAATTAGCTTTAGTTTCTATATTTAGAGACAAGTGATGGTTACTATTTTATGATAAAAATTATATTCAAAATAGAAGTAATTAAATAGATGGTCTATATTGCTTGATGATATATTTTTGGAATAATAAATATGCTGCCCTTAAATATGTTTTTCCCTTAAGATCTTTCCATTGCAGCAGCAGACAGATATGTTTTCACTTTAGTTTTAAAGGCAGAACTGACAGTGCTCTATGAATAAAAATCAAAAGTAAATTCCACAATCAGGAAGCCTACTTGCTGAAAGCCCTTGTTCCACGGGACCTGAGATTATACATTGGGCAAACTAATAGCCTGCTGATTCCATCCTCAGAGGGTGAGTGACTGACAGGGGACCTACAGTGACAAAGGATCTAAAAATACAATGGGCTCCATGGCCATTAAGAGCCTTATAGGTCAGTTTTAAAATCAATATAAAGGTTTAGGATTGTCAATGAAGAGATTTTAAAAGGTTCATATAAAGGGAATCTTACCTACCATCCTAATAATCTATACATATAGATTTTTCTCTTGTTTCTTGGTCCAACTCTTTCATTTCATCAGTGTGGGGAACTCATAGGAGGGAGACTACCTCCACTAATGCTTGTTGACAACTCATTTGTAGTTTATGGTCTTAGAGAGTTGCTTGGAAGCACTGGGAGACTAAATGACTCTCCTATGGTCATACTGCCAGACTATTTCAAAAGTAAGTCCTGAACCAAGGGTGTCCTGCCTCTAAGTAACTAAAACATGTTACCTCTCTGATATAGAGCATCTGTTGGATAACTCCCTTTATAAGAACTGTTTGTTGTTTGTCCTTTGTTCTCAAAGAGGACCAATGACATCAGAAAGGTAATGTCTTCAGTTGTTGGATTTGGAATTGGATTTGAGGCAGAGCTGTGCAAAGTTGTCAGCCTCACATTCTCCTTCAGAGTCATAGGAGCTGAGAGGCAAAACTCATCAAGATCATTGGAGATGGCCTCAGATGCAGTGGGGAACCTTGACTTTTTCAAGCTAAGGTATTTACCAGAAACTCTGAGAATGTAAGAACCATGTGGAAGTAAAATCAGAATTAGGCCAGGCTTTCCTCATTTTTTTAAAAATAATTTTTCCCTAGTACATATCAAGAAAATTTTTAGCATACATTTTAACAAGATTTTGAGTTACAAATTTTTCTCCCTCCCTCCCCTTCTCTCTTCTGAAGAAAAAGGACAATTTAATATAGTTACATGGGCTATCATGTAAAACATTTTTTCCATATTCCTCAGAGTTGTGGAAGAAGAAGGGAAAAGGGGGGAAAAACCATGAGAAAAAATGAAGTAAGTGAAAAAACATGCTTTGATCTGCATTCAGAGTCGGTGAGTTCTTTATCTGGATATGGATAGCATTTCTCTTTCTGACTCCTTTGTACTTATTTTTAATCATTGTATTGCTGAGAAGACCTGAGTCCCTCGTAGCTGATCATCCTAGAATGTTACTAATACTGTATACAGTGCTCTCCTGGTTCTGTTCATTTTACTTTGCATGAGTTTGTACATGTCTTTCCAGGTTTTTCTAAAATCTGCCTGTTCATCATTTCTTATAACACAATAGTTTTCTATTACATTTGTATATCACAGCTTATTTAGCCATGCCCCAATTGATGAACATCCACTTAATATCTAAAACTTTCTACCACGAATAAGGCTGCAATAAGTATTTTTGCGCATGTAGGTCCTTTTCCCTTTTTTATTATCTCTTTCGGATACAGAGCTAATAGTGTTATTGCTGGATCAAAGGTATGCACAGTTTGGTTGCCCTTTGAACATAGTTCCAAATTGCTATCCAGAATGGCTGGATTAGTTCACAACTCTACCAACAGTGCATTAGAGTCCCAATTTTCCCACATCCTATCCAACATATATCATTTTCCTTTTTTTGTCACATTGGCCAATCTGATAGGTATGAGTGGTACCTCAGTTATTTTAATTAACATTTCTCTAATCAGAAGTGAATTAGAGTGGTTCTTCCTATACCTATAAATAACTTTGATTTCTTCATCTGAAAACTGCCTGTTAATATCCTTTGACCACTGATTATTCAGAGAATGGATTGTGTTCTCCTAAATTTGATTCAGTTCTCTATATATTTGAGAAATGAGGCCATTATCAGAGATGTTGTCATAAAGATTGTTTCCCAGGGGCGGAGCCAAGATGGCAGCATAGAAGCAGCAAGGTCTCACAGCTCCCACACAGCCACCCTAAATACCCATAAAATATGATCCCAGACAAATGCTAGGACTCTCAAACTCACAAAAATACAGAAAACACATCTCTCTCTGAAGGCAACTCGGCAGCAGGGGCTCAATGCAGCAGGACGGGAGCAGAGGCCAGACCAGCCTGAAATGGAAACATGCCAGGCCAGGCCCCAGGGCAGCCAGAGGAGCCAAGCAGCAGCCAGTGTACAAGAGAGAAGATCTACAAGGCCTCCGGCATCTCCACATCTACCAAGGTGTGAAAAATAGGGACTAGAGAAAGGCAGCTCAGCAGGAGGGGCTCATCTCACAGGCCTGCAGGCAGGGAGCCAAGGCCAGCCCAGCCACCCTGGCCAGGCCTCAGGGCAGTCAGGAGGAGCCATGCCTCCCAAGCCGCAGTGTGAGTCTACCCTGCAGAACAGATCTACAACACCTGGAGCCATCTTCACTTCTGTTAAATCAGAAACAATAAGGATTAAGAAAGGTCAGTGAAAATGAGTGAAGCTTTCAAACTAATTTCAGGGGAGGAAAAGCAGTTTGGCCAATCTGCCTCTGGGGAAAGGAAGCAGTGGGGGAAGGGAAGGAACTGCTGCAACCTGCGGCTGCCCCCACTGAGCTGCTTCAGAGCCCCTGGCTTGCAGACCATGGAGTGGGGCTGAGTCGATTGATCAGGGCCAAGTGCTCTTACATTGAGTGGCCTGGATCTGGATCGTGGTCTTGGGTGGTGGTCCTGGGGAGTGCTTTCAGAAAGCCAAAGCTAGGGCGGGGGCTGCAACACCCCCCAGTAGCTCCAGCAGCTGGGAAAACCCCAGCGATTTGGAACAGAGCTTTCCCCCCTGGAAGCACAGTTCCACAAAGCTAAAAATACCAACTAATTAATTGACTGGCCAACATGAGGAAAAGGAAGCAAAATAAGAACAGCAATTAAACTCTAGAATCCTTTTTTTCTGGACAAAAAGGATCAAAGTATGGAACAGGAAGAAGACAACACAGTCATAACTCCCACACCAAATGCTTCCAAGACACTTGAAGAATGTCTAGAAGCTATAGATAAACTAAAAAAAAAGACGTTGAAAACCAAATAAGAGAAGTGGAGGAAAAATTTGGAAGAGAAATGAGAATGATGAGAGAAAACCATGAAAAGAGAAAACCATGACTGAGGAAAACAACACTTTAAAAAATAGATTAACTCAAATGGCAAAAG
>JAQQSW010001766.1:0-16131 GCA_028646575.1 Pseudocheirus occidentalis
CCTCCCTTGTGACGTAAAGAACAAGCTGGTCCAGATGGTCAGTTCAGTGAGCGCTTGGCACCGTGTGTGACCCCGCTCTCTGATACCACGGTTGCTCTCCGTGTCTCACAGCCTCATTATTCTTACTTGTTGAGAAGTGACTGATTGCTGCTCATCACTAGTATTTCTCTGGATTCCTCATGTTCGCCATTCCTGTGCTTTGTCTGACAGTTATCTATAAATGAGGGGCTCTCCTAGATGATCCTCATTATCCTTCCAAGCCCCAAATCCTTCAGTCCTGTGGAAATGCCAGGGGGTGTGGGGCATGGCTAGGAACTGTCTGAGGGTGAAATCAAGGGGCTTGGATTCCAGGCTGGCTCTGGAGTTGATATCTATGGTCTTTGACAGGTCATGTCATCTTTCTGGGATTCAGCTCCTCCCTAAAATGAGGATATGAGATCCCTCCCCCCTGAATCCACTGATGTAATGTTTTGTTTAGACAGTTCAGCTAACAAGGTCTTTCTTAAACAGTAAAAGTAGTCATTTACGCATAACCCTTGAGATAGGGAGCAGGTATTCAACAGCAAGGAAGCCAAGGCTAGCGGGAAGTGTCTCTCCTTCAGGGCCACACAACTAGTGACGTGTCGGGGCCCAGGGTCTTCTTTATCTAAGTCTGGTTCTCTTTTTTGTTGACTAGCTATGTGCCAGGTACCAGGGTAAGGGTTGAGAAAACAAAGAGAAAAATGAATCATCCTCTCAAAGAGCAAGGGAGACAACACACAGGAGAGCCGTCGGCCCTCTCTTGGGGAGGTGGAAAGGCCTGCGGGATTGGGGGCAGAGGCTCTCATTCAGGGGTCCCTGGGGAGAGGAAACTCTTGGGCATCGGTAGGTGCTGTGCCCGCTGCAGGAAAGGCCTGCCTTGAGCACTGTTGGGGCATACCCATGTCCCTCTTGCCTTGGGCGGTTACAGGATGGTGCTCCTCCATGCTCTGGAATGACACGGAATCATTTCTGTGCTGAACAGAACTGCACAGACTTGGCTGTCGACCTGAGGAATAGAGTTCTCCACCTAAAAAAACTGTGCAATTGGTAGAGGGAAGAGAGGCCAAAGGCCTCCGCATTTGGAGTCACCTTTATGTGACTGGAAGATGAGGTGGCTGGACAAGTTCTTTGGGTTCTGTAGCCAGCTGATAGTCTTTGTTCTTTTTCTCAGATGTTAATGTTGTGTACTTTGGGCAGAAGCAAAATGTTTGACATTTTAAAGGACGTGTTATCCTCTCCCCTGGTACCACGCACCAGTGTTGCCGCTCCACTCTCTACCACATCCTCTGTCATATCTTCTGCCACCTGCATTTTCTTTCAGACTTTTTTCTCATTTCCACTGGTGCTGGCCGCAGGAGGCTTTTGTCTTGCTGTTTTTAAGTCTGCCTTCTACAGGATTTTAATAGTTTTGTTTTATTTTTAGCAGTCAAAAATAGTAGAGAGATCATCCTCACATTTTTAGCTGTTTTCATTCCAATGAATAAGAAAATTCAAAGTTTGGAGAAAGTATATAATTCAGCATCCTGGCCAAAACTTATAAAGCTTTGCTTTTAAAATAGAGTTTCAGCAAATGGGGAAAGAATGAATGATCTTAAAATGTTCTTAAAAGAAGTGTCTGAATTTTCCAGTAATTTTTATCTTCTTAAAATTGGAAAATTTGGAAAGATACTTATGCTAAAAGTGAATTTCTCATTGCTTGTCACCCAGTTAGACATAGATAACTCATTCTCTGTTTAAAGTGACCCTTCTTCTGAAAGTTGTCTTCATTTTTAGTAACTGGCTGTCAGTGCTTCATGAGATGCTTTTACTAATACTGGTCCATGTTCCATTTTGCTGGCTTTGTACAAGTCACAAATTATGCCACTTGAACACATTTGATTTATTTGGAGGGATTTTAAAAATATTCCTAACAGCATTTAGATTTCAGCCACAATACTCTCTTATTAGGTGACCAAACTAATAGAAGACAGCACTTTATCCAAATCTGTGAAGAATGCGATAGATACAGACCGATTGTTAGATTGGCTAGTTGAGAACTCTGTTCTGTCAATCGCATTGGAAGGTAAGCATTTTCATAAAATGTAAACAGCTACTTTGAATGTCTTAGGCTTTAAATGAAATGGCCAATTGATACTGGCTTGGATTAAAATTGCATTTAAAGAGCTAGTGGTGAGCATCTCTTCTGTGCTGTTTCCTCTGTTAGGTAATATTGATCAAGCACAATACTGTGATCGCATAAAGGGAATTATTGAACTACTGGGCAGTAAATTGTCTCTAGATGAGCTCACGAAAATTTGGAGAATACAGGTAAGGGTTATTTTCATCCTCTCCTACTCTCATGTTGAAGCTATAAAATTCCACTCCTTTCCACCCTGTGATTCAATAATATATTGTATGTATGTATATGGTATATTGCAAAGTGCATGATTTAAGAAGTGGGTGATCAGGTATGAATATTCTCCTGCCTCATTTTACCTTATCCTACAAAGATAGAAGCCGTATTTCCAATCAACTTTTTAGACACCTTTATTCATCACACCATAAAGTGTATATTTGAAGATGGTTTTTAAGCATAACTTAGTTGCCAAAACGGCCTTGAAGTTGCTGTGGTAGGCTGGAATATGTTTGTTGAACCCTGGAATTGTGGCCAACTAACTCTATGCCAGCTATTTGTACAGACCCTTCAGGGATGTTTTTGAGAGCTGGGGAGCAGAGAACCCTAGATTTTTTAGACCTGATATGACTTGGCTTAGGCTCTGAGGGGGTTCAGGTTGTGATCTCATATTCCTCTCTTTTGCTGTCATTGATTCGCTTTCTTGCCTCTTCATAGAAACGGTAGAAGCTGTACGGGATTTTGGACCCTAGCTAAAACGTTGAGAAACTCCTCAGGTTTTTTGACCAGTTTGGTCAGTTTCAAACTATTTCTCCTTTTTCCTGTTACTGGTCAGTTTCAAACTATTTCTCCTTTTTCCTGTTACGAGCTCCTCCTGTCCAACGTCATGAGCCTTTCCCCTTTCCCCACCCCAACTCGAATACAACACTGGTGTTTTATTTAATGAGAGTTTCAGGAGAGCACTGTTGTCTTGACTTTTGTTTGAAATTAAACTTTGTTACAGAGAATAAATGGGAATGGGATTTAGTTTGATATTATCTATATTTAAATTATTCTTAGGAAAAGCTGTGACAGGCTTACGTAAGTAGTAGTCAAAATGAATTTTCCAAGTCACTAGTATGTTTTCAAAGTTAAATTTTAGTTCTGCTGCCACCTCAACCAATGTTTGGAGAAACAGGTAATAACTTGACAAGACAATGTCTTTCAACATGTGCCCTTAATAGTATTTCTTTCAGATACTTTAACTCTTCTTTCCTCGCCTTTCATTCCCACCCCGTTTTAGTTAACACAGAGGTCACTCTGCCAGTAGCTTGTTTCAGTGTCTAATAAAAGTCATTGCTGTTGGAAATCAGGTCGCCACATCTGGCACCGACTGTGCTGGTCTTCTGAAGACAGGAGGATGTGTCTGTGTCTAAAGCACCTTCAGAGCTGTTCAGTGTTGTCAAAGCGTACAGAGTCTATTCCTAGTCTGGCACTAATAGCAACCCTTTTTTCTTATGTGTGTGTGTATTAACTGAATACCTTTCATAGCTCTGTGTTTTTTATTGAAGGAGCTGCTCCCTCTGTGAGGCTGGTCATGGCCCTCCACACCTCTTTAGAGGGCTGGCTCCTCTGAATCCCGGAGCCAACAGCCTTCATTCATTGTGCATCGTAGGCACTTTTCTGTTGCTCCGCTCTCTCCTTCCCTTCCTCCCGCTAATACATCTACTGCACTTTGGAGAAGAAGCCGCCGAGACACTGTGCTAGGCTTCCAGAAGAGAGACACAAAATGGTTCTGGCCTTCAGAAGCTCATGGGCTTCTTGGGCTGGGGAGGAGGGAGAACAGGCCAGTGAAGAGAGGACAGAGATTAAGGACTCCTTGTCATCACAGTGGCCTAGCACACGGAGAGGGAAAGGCACTTGCCAGGCCACTTTTTAAAGAATGTTTTTGAGGCAGGACCTGAACCTGGGTTTTGTTGACTCTGAGGCTGAATCTTTGTCCACTGTGCCAGACTGCCTCTCCCACAGAGCCAGGGAAAAGCCACGGATGTAGTAGTCTCCGCAGTGTGGTTCACACACCGTCTGAAACTGAGCAGTGAGGTCACCTGAGTCGTCAGCGGGGCCAGGAGGGAGAGGAGCTCCCTTGTCACCGCTGTTAGTGGCTGTAGTTTTGGAAATGTAGTGATGGGACAAGAAAAAGTCATCATTGCTGCTCCTCCCCCAAAAAAAGATGAACGAGGCAGCATGTTCTCAGGAGGTGAGACGTGATTTACTCCCAACATCGTGGGGAGTTAGTGAAAAAATAACTTGAAAGAAGAGACATTAAGTAATAGCCTATAAAAGGAACTCAGAAAAATCATCGTTGCTGAGTGTGACAAACAAAAATCAGAAAGGAAGGATAGAAAACTCCATTTTAGATAGCTGCAAACTATAAAATTTCACTCTTAATATCTCAAGACACATTTAAGGCTTGGAGGAATATAACATCTCAAAGTACAAGGTACAATTTTTAGAGAATTCAAGGCAGAATTAAATAATTTGGTAAAATGCTCCATGTTCATGGTGGGGCCATTATTAGCATTATAATGAAATGACAAAACTGCCTAATTTGCAGATTGTGTGCCACATTTTGTACTTACGTTTAGAGTTAAACAAAATAAAATTAATTGGAGGACTTGAAGGGAAATAATTTTTTTTTAAAAGTTTAAAAGAAAAGGTCCTACCAGTGCCAGATCACAGAGACTGTGATGGTATAGTGATCAGAATAGTAGAGCACACTGGATAACAGTCAATGGAACATTGTGACTTTGTATGTAAAAGCTGCAGGAGGGAGAGGATGCCTACCACTTGGCAGGGTTTAGAGCAGCAGTTCTCAACCTGTGGGTTGTGACCCCTTTGGGGGTCGAACAGGGTTGCCTAAGACCACCGGAAAACACACATTTCTGATCGTCTTAGGAACCGAGACACTACCCCTCTATCCATCTCCAGGCAGGTCCACCCACGTACAAGTATTAAAGGGTCACAGCATTAGGAAGGTTGAAAACCACTGGTTTAGAGTGTGGCTGCAAGAGAAGTCAGGGATTCTGAGAAGAAATGCATGCTAAGCACAGAAAGCAGCCTAAGCAAGAAATGGAGTATTGAGTTAGGGAGCATGGAGCAATATTGGCTCATCTGGAGTAAGACTGGAAATGTAGGTCAAAAAGCCTGAAAAATCAGCTGAACTTACCCTATTGATCAGTGGTCTCCAAAATCAGGACCAGTTATGGGACCCCAAGAAGACCAAGGCATATGGAATCAGACACTTAGGAGGTAGTAAGATGGGTCCCACTGCACCCTCACCACAAGAGCCAGCCTTAGTTATAGTTTGTTTTCCCCGCAGCTGCAGCATCCTGTTCACCCATTATCATTCAGCACCCCTTCCATCATGCCTGCCGTCTATTTGGTGTGGGGGCTGACAATGCTCCCTGCCTGCTTGGGTTCTCTGCCCTTTGCTTTGATTCTCTGTTTGCATGTCTCTATAAATTTGCCTATCGTTTCGTCTTTGGTATAAAGATGAAATGGAATAGGGCCTTGGAGCTATGAATGGCATTCCAGCTAGGCCTTGCAGAGAAGTGAGTTTTGTAGTAGTATTTCAGAAAGCAGAGCTCAACATACGGCTATTAAGTGCTTAATAAATGTAAATATGAAGGAGATTCAAGGTACAAGGAAGATCCCCAGGGACTGGAAGCGAGTGGGCCTAGATTTGAAACAACAATATTGAGCTGTGCATAGATGCTTTTCACTTAACTACAGTGGCATGGCAGAGGTAGAGTTGGCAGGTTTTGATGACTAATTTGCTTTATCTGGTAAGAGAAGGGGAGGAATCAAAATAATCTCTCAGATAAATGTGTTCTAAACATTCCTCAAATCTTTTTTCAAAAATTGTTTTCTAATAGCTTTAATATTGGCATTAGCAGAAACAAATGTATATGCAAAATAAAGACTAAGTCTTACTATTTAATATAGTAAAATCAAACCCATTCACAGAGAACCAAGAAACCTTCCTTTTTCTCCATCTCTTTCTATACACTCATTGAGAGTGTTCTAGTTGTTGGGTCTGTTTTCTATTTGTCAGCATCGATATTACTTCATATAGAATTTTTCTATGGGCATCATAGTTTTTTAGGTTTTTGTTTGGTTCTTTTACATTGCCATGATATTATTGTAGTAATGTGGCACAATTTAATTCAGCCATTCTCAAGTTATTGGATGTATAATTATTTGGCTTTTTTTGGCTGTTACAAATAAGCTATCTAAATATTTTTGCACAGCTGTGTCCTTATTTAGAATTTCTTTTAAGGATACAGCTGTAGCAATGGAAGTCTTGGGTCAAAAATTGCATGATCAGAAAATAGGAGATTTCAAAGTTATTTCAGTTGTGTTCAACCCTCTGTGACCACATTTGGGGCTTTCTTAGTAAAGACACTGGAATGGTTTGCCATTTTTTTCTCTGGCTCATTTTACAGATAAGCCAAACAGGGTAAAGTGACTTGCCCAGGATCACACTGCTAGTAAGTGAGGCTGGATTTGAACTGAGGAAGAAGAGTCTCTCTGACTCTGTGGTGCCCCCTAGCCACCCTTGGTCCATAACCCTTTGGATTAGATAGGTCTCCTCTCATATCTCTCTGCTCCCTTTGCCTGCACAGGTGGCCCCTGCGCTTCTGCCCCTTGCAGTCTGGGCCACAACCTAGTCAGGTGCTTGTGTCATGACTGGTGTGTGCTGACCATCTGGGCATCGCTGGTGCCCTTGGGGCTTCCCCTGGTCCTCTTCCCCACCCCCAGCCACTCTTTCTACACCCCCTGACAGTTGAAACTGCCTTCCATCCTTCCCACCTTCATACTGTCAGGAGACTCAGAGGGGACTTTTTCTCACTAAGGCAGTTGCCCTGTTTACTCATAATCCTTGGAGATGTCATCTGTTATCGGTGCCACCTGCACCGCCTCCCTCCCACTTCTTTATCACTCTCTCATAGTGGCTGCTCTTCCTGAAGCTCTTGGGGGAAAGGTCATGGACCATCTCTGGCAGGTGGTTCTAAGGGACAGTGGAGTTTGGGGTTGGTGTAGCCTGACCCCCCCTAAAATGCTGCACCTCCTGGCACTCCTCGGGCCGCTGGGCTGCTCTAGTGAGGAAACCCACAGCATCTAGTGAGTGTGGGCCTCACAGTCTTCCATCTCGTTGAAGAGACAGTGGTTCATGAATAGTGCTAGACTGGGCTTCTGGAAAACTTTTTGAATCCTGCCTTCAGGTACTTAACCTGAAGGCTCCATTTTCTTTCTCTGTTAAATGGGGATAACCATTCTCACAAGGCTGTTAGGAAGAGCACATGAAATAATCTTTGCAGAGCAGTTTTCGGAATTGTCAGGCATTATATAAAGTTATTTACAGTTGTGAGCAAGTGGTACTGTTATCCTCGTATGGCATTTAGGGCTTCTTTTGACACACAAAATGAGCTTATAATCTTAACTTTAGTCCTAATTTCTTAAATCTAAAATGATTCAAATAAAAAGTTAACATTTATTGATAATTACTCATTGTAGCGGTCTTAGTCGTTAGTACTAGTACTATTTGGTCTTTCTGTGTGTTTTCCTACTTTTAGAGACTACGTGGGTTAAGAGAACCCCGCTGTGTGATCTCTCCCCCTTCCTCTTTCAGGCAGGACAGTCGTCTACTGTGATCGAGAACATCCATACTATTATAGCCGCAGCCGCTGTGAAGTTCAGCTCAGATCAGCTGAATCACCTCTTTGTTCTCATCCAGAAGGTGTGTGCCTGGCCATATGTATTTGTACTTCCCCAAACAAACATTTTTATCGCCAGTTTTCTTTTATTGGGGTGCTTATTTTTGAAGACCTGGGGGTGAGGGGTTGGGGTGGATTTTGATTCATAAAGAAGAAACTGGAAAGTATTATGATTCTGTGACAAGTTATTCCTTCACAGAATTTTAGAATCTGAAGGAACTTCAGTGGCCACTAAATACAGTACAAACCGAAGAATCATACATTCTTAGATTCAGAGCTGGAATGGACCTAACTGGCCCTCTAGGCCCATCTCCTCATTTGACAGAGGGTGACTCTGGGACCTGGAAAGGTTCAGTGACTTTCCCATGTCACATGAACAGTACTGGAGGTGAAGGTTGACCCCAGCCTGCCTCCATAGCCATTGTCTGCACCAGTGCCCCGTTCCATTGATAGCACCCCCCAGCAAGGAGTCATACATTCTTGACTCTGCCTTCCCCCTGGGAGGAAAGGGGCCAGGGCACTGGGGACGTTGGCTCTTGTGGTTATGGCGAGCAGCGCTTGGATGGCCACTTGCTGCCTCTTCCTATGTGGAATTCTTTTTCTGGGATGGACTGAATGGATGGACTGAGGTCTGAAGGATTAATTCTAATCTCCCTCTTCCCGTCTTATGCCAGTTTTTTAAGAAACCAGGTACAGTCACAAAGTATCCTGTACCATGACTTCATCCTGTCTTTTCCTTTTTGCCCCACAGAGCTGGGAGACAGAAAATGACAGAGTAAGACAGAAGTTGCTGAGCCTGATTGGGCGCATCGGCCGTGAAGCTCGCTTTGAGACCACCTCTGGAAAGGCAGGAGACCAAACAGATTTTTGAAAGAGAGATGTGCGGTGTTTCTGACCATGGGTTGGCCTCGCAGTGGGCTTATGCGTGTTCTGTCCTTGTAGGTCCTCGAGGTCCTCTGGGATTTGGCTCATCTTCCAACCTTGCCCAGCAGCCTCATTCAGCAAGCGTTGGAGGAGCACCTGACTATTCTTAGTGATGCCTATGCGGTGAAGGAAGCCATCAAGAGAAGCTACATTATCAAGTGCATTGAAGACATTAAACGGGTATAGAACTGGAGGGTTGTGCAGTCACCGGGCCCCAACGTGACACTCTCCTTACCATGGAACCTGGGCTGTGGAGCGTGGGTAGCCACTGCTTTTACTGGGATACTTATATTTCTTTTAAAATACATTTTCAGCCTGGAGAGTGGTCAAGTTTGGAGAAAAACAAGAAGGATGGATTCAAGGTAAGAATTTAAAGATTGAGCCTACTTGAAGGTGCACTAGTGGTAACAATCCCTTAATATTTCCTCATTTTCATAGTGGTGTACGTTATTCAGACACTGATATCTTTATGGTTAAGATTTCAGACTTTATTTCAGTCAGTTGTGGTTGATCTTCTCCCAGCCACCATGACCCAGGGGAAGAGAAAAAACACTTGTCAAGGGGCATGATTTTTAAAAATTCAACTTAGTTTTTTTACTTAAAGAGAAGTAGGGCGGCTAGGTGGTGCAGTGAATAGCGCACCAGCCCTGGAGTCAGGAAGACATGAGTTCAAATCCGGTTTCAGACACTTAACACAAAAACTAGCCGTGTGACTTTGGGCAAGTCACTTAACCCCAACTGCCCTCCAAAAAGCAAAAAGAGAGAGAAATAGCATTTCATTTTTAATTTCCTTTTTCAGTTTGTAATTCTCTCCTTTCCACCTTCATCCTCTCCCACCCATTGAGAAAGCAAGGAAAACATAGCCCATTACAAGTATGTGGGCAAGCAAACCAGATTGCTGTGTTAGTCATTTCTCTGCTTTCAGCCCACTGTCCTGGTCTAGAGCTGGGATCAGGCTTCATCCTGAGTCCTCTGGACCTGGAGCTGCTTCTGTTGAGGTGGTCAGAGGTCTTTAGTCTTTCCAAGTTGTCACTACAGTATTATTGTGAATTGTAGAAATTGCTCCCCTGGTTCTTAAAGCATTTCATTTAAATGCTTTTAAATTTAAGGACAGAAACCAAGCTTTATTCAAGACTGAGGGAATGAATGAAAAATAATTTATCACATGCTTAGCAAGCACCAAGTACTGTACTAAGTTTAGGGTGTAAGAGAAAAAGCCCTCCCTGCTTGTATTCTGGTGGAGAGAGGCCGCTTACGAGAAGTGGTGACCAGGAAGGGCTGGTGACCGGAGCTGTGGGGCAGTGCACTGACAGGCACTTTGCAAAGGAAGCAGCACTGTGAATTCTCTCAGATTACTGAGTGACACACATGAACATAACATCCTTAGCTCTCTGTTGCTATTGTGGCTTCTTGAGGGGGTGGAGAAAGAAAGACTGAGTGGGGGGAGAGATGGAATGTGTTTAGTACTGATGTTAGTGAGTATCTGGCTGCAATAAAGGATGTGGAGGAGAGGAGAGAAAGCCAGGAAGGAGAGACTCCAGGCCTCTGCAGGCCAGCAGCAGGTGTTGTCCCTGGCCTTGGGGCAAGTCCTTAATGAGTGGTAGGCTAGCGGTGACCCCCCAGCCTGGGTCAGGCAGAGGGCTCCATAGCCTATCCTTTGACATCATGGGAAGCTCGTAGATACTTTGGGAGGTTTTCCCTCTCTTTAAGTCTGCTGACAAGAGTCCATTGGGTGTTCTGTTGCAAAGTTGCATTTGGGCACTTATGTATTTTGTGCTATACAGTTCATTGAGTTTTACAAGGACTATGTAGTTTGATTTCTTAGACCTAATAATAATTTGTGAGTGGGGAAGGGGGAGATTCTTTTATTTATAGTAAAGAATTCTCTATCAAATTAGTTAGTGTAGGCCTTTTCTCGGGTGGGATGTATTTCTAGATATGCCTGAGCTTTTTTAAATGTTGTTGCTTTCAGTGTCTTGGATAATCTGGCTGTCCCTCTCTCTGAGTTTGAATCTCATCCAGAATTATTAAAGGAGCTCCAGTCCTCAGAGAGGACTATCTTTATTTTCAGCAGGACTCACTTTTTCTCTATGGTTAATGAAAGGTTTAAGCAGGAGCTGGTACCAAGGAGAGGTGCTTTGGAAACTCTGATCTTCTGTTTTTGGCAACCTTCGTTCCTTTCTGACTGCCCTTAGCTCCCAAGCTCTTCTAGTGGCTGGCCTCCTGCAGCCTCACCACATTTTCCTTATTACTTCATTCACACCTGTTGGTTTTAGAGAAGATTCACTCCTCCCTCAGCCCATTCCTCAGTGAATTAAATGGCCCATAATTTTGCCCCTGTCAGGCAAATGCTGCCATGAGGGCACGGGAAGGTGAGCCCCCTTGATCTATATTGCTTTGTTGCCACTAATTTTATGTGCTCTGCCCTTTCCTGACAGGCATCAAGGTAGGCTGGCTGGGCTTCTGGGTCCTTGTCTGCCTTCACAGAAATTTAGCAGAGGCTCCATTCTCCCACCTCAGCTGGCTCCCCTTCCTGTTCACTCCCTTCTTACTGCTCCTGGCTACCACCCTCCCCTGTTGTTCGTTCAGAAATCCTGGCTTGCATTTCTGTAGTTTCTCCCAGGATGGTTGGGGTTTCCTGGGGTTCACTCTCTCACCTTATGCCAGCCTCCCTTTTTCTCATTTTCTTCTTTCCTCCTTAAAAAGTTTAAATACTCTAATACAAAAAATTTAAACACAAAAACCCCATTTAATAAATTAAAATACCCCATTATCTCAAGTCCTCCATCCCCTTCTTCAACAAGAAAGCCAAGTTGGCTGGTCTCTCCCCCAGCGGCCTGCCCTCTGTTATTGTTTTTAAAACCCTTACAACCTACATAATGGATAGTCTGGCAAAGAGGCTGAAATTGTGCTGCCTTCCCTTTTTATAAAACCTCTCAGTTTACTTAAACTAGTTTTACCATTTTTATTGTAATTGAGATACCATTTTTAACTCCTTATGGATCATATCAAGGTGTTCTTAAAAATTATTGAAAATATTTGGTTGACTCGATACCTACCTTATTCCCTTTGAATACCATCTTCCCCTCTTGTTGTAAGAATTAGTTCTGTATTGTTAGAAATTATTCCTCTAACCGATCATCATGTCTGCTGAGACGGCACATTTAAGGGTCACACGGTCCAGTCTGTTAACATTGGAGAAGCCACGGGGGCAGAATAAAAAGAGCCCAATCTTGGAGGGTCTCTTAAGTCCCAGGTTTTATGTTGGCCTTTTTTTTTTTAAGTGAGGGAATCACAAATTGCCTTTGGAAAGCTCAAAGTCTGATTATCCAACTCTGATCACTTTAACTGGCCATAATAATATTGAATAGTATTACTGGTGATTGCTAAAAGGGTGGTGGTTGTGTTTGTATCTTAATGTTTCATGTGTTTAAAAGCACTGGCCAGGACTTGAGAGGTTTTGAACATTGTCACTTTCTGGCACATCCATCAGAACAGGGATTTTTCTTATAGAGTATATTGGATAGATGCTTGATGTTTTCATTGTTTCCCCTATCTTGGGCCATTTGGGCACAGGGTCCTTTCTAAATGCTAGGAGGGACACACGTTCTGTAGAGATAGCAGAGAAAATCAGGGATTTGGGGACTGAATTCTTGTGCATGAGGACTTGCAATTCTTGTTATTATTTTTTCTCAGTATTTTGTTTCTCGATGTTATCCTTAATCTGCTGTAATAGCTGTATGCCACTTGAATTTCCTGCTCTATCTTAGAATGTGATATAGCATCAAATCCCATAGTTTAAAAGGAACTATTTTTGGAAAGTAATTAGAAGCACAATGTTAGAAAAGATGCATATCTGATTTGCAGTGGTGGGGCTTCTCAGTCCAGATTTTATGAGCTTTACTGAATATTCTCTGAGATCTTTGAATTCCGTGCTGGTCCAGGACTCTCATATAAGATTTAATTTTTACGTTTTTAGACACACGCACATGCACACACATGAAAGTACTACAGAGAGGCAGCTGGTTAAAATGGAATAGACGCAGGACTGAGTCAGGAGACTTGGGTTAGGATCTGATCTGAGCTCTGACTCAGTGGCTTTCTGACCCTGGGTAAGGGGCTGAACTTAAGGAGCTCAAGTTTCCTTCTCCATAAAATGAGTATGATTGTGTGACCTGCCTCCCAGAGTTGTTGTGAGGACTGAGCTTTGGAAATTGGGATTTTGTTAACGCTGGTGACAAAACCAGTAAGGGTGAGGCAGGGTTGTCTCCGTACCAGAATCACAGCGACGGATCGTGAGTCCCTGGTACTTACCATCCTGCTGGCTTTGGCCCCGGTCACTTTCACTGGAGCACAAAGCCAACTTTTTAATTTCCTCTTATTATAAGATGAAGGGTCAGTTACCTGCCATCCCAGTCATTGATATGGAGGTGTTAGGTCTTTACCAGCAGCTTTTTACATCTGTCAATACCCTTGCGGCACGTGCTCCCCAATACTCTGCCTCTGGAGCTGCCACTTCTCGGGTGTCCGATGCGTTGTGGGTGCTCCCATGATCTTCCAACCCCTCCTGCCTGTTCCTGTGTGGAGTCCTTAACCCCAGCAAGCTGTGTGCAGGATGAGGAGACTTTCCCCAGGGCTGGTGTGAAGACAGGCTGCACCGGGGCACTGGGGAGAAGGAGGAGGAGATGGTGGCGGAGATGGTGGCATGAGAAGGGGTGGAAAGGACTTCTTGGGTTGGTCTTTGTCTCAGTGGTGAGTAGGCTTGGCAGGTGCCGTGTGTCCCTTCATTTGATTGTCATTCATCTTTCATTCTAGTCATCCCAGCATAACAACCCCCAGTTTGTTTGGGTGGTGCCCGCTTTACGTCAGCTCCACGAGATCACCCGGTCATTTATAAAACAAACCTATCAAAAGCAAGACAAGGTAAGAGCCCTTGCTAACATCTGCTTGTGACTAGGGCAGAGGCAGAGGCAGAGGGTGGGTGCTGTGTTTGCTGGGAAGCAGATGGAAACCCTTGGCTTTATAGCCAGCAGCCAGTTGAGTGGATCCTATGCTCTCTCCTTTTCTTGGATAAATATTAGTTTGCCTTTTGATTTCCTCAAACCCTTTGACGTGCGTGACCTGAGTCAGACAGTTAAAATGTTCTTCTGATGGCTCTGAAGCAAAAAAACAATGGCTTGAGGTACTTTGTAAGAAAAGAGTCATCTACCTCAGATGATAACATTTGCAAACTTGGTTTGAGAGAATAAATAGGGAGAAATGGAAGATTTGGGGGGGGGGGGCGGGGGCGTGAAACATCTTTCCTAGTAGAAAAAGCTTCTGTTGGGTTCTTGTTGTTTTAAAGGAACAAAATGGGTCGTGGGTAGGATGAGGAAAAGGCTCCCTGACTAAAGACAAGACTATATTTCTCTAGCTCCCCATGGAAACTGAAGCAATCCTCAGGCCCCTTGGGCCGCCAATGTAAAGTCTAAACATAGGTTTATGTGAAAATGTTAGAAGGATGATGTAGATTCTTAAACTTTCCTTTTCATCATTTTCTCCAAGAGCATCATTCAGGACTTGAAAAAGAATTTTGAAATAGTCAAACTGGTAACAGGGAGCTTGATAGCATGTCACCGACTTGCAGCATCTGTATCAGCCCCTGGGGGGTTAACTGGTTCAACACTAGTGGACGGCAGATACACTTACCGGGAGGTATCGTACACTCTAATTTTATAATACTTAAAAGACGTAAGAAATTCTTGTTGGGTTTCCCTGGCCAGAAGTATTGAAAAATAATCTTCATTTGGGATTCATCAGTATGTTAAATATTTGTTTAGGAACTTTCATGATTAACTTTTATTGGCAACTAAAAGTCAAATATAATTGCCCTGTGAGCTAAATTTGTCATAATTTAATCCTCTAGTAGGATAATGAGATAAATGGCATTAGCATGTAATGCTTAAACTGTCCCCTAAATTATAGCCAAAATAGAATCATTTTTGTTTTTTAATTGGAAGCATGACTGGAATTAGCTAAGTACAGTTATCTCTCTTTCAGTATTTAGAGGCGCACTTAAAATTTCTGGCATTTTTCTTGCAAGAAGCCACTCTGTATCTGGGTTGGAATCGAGCCAAGGAAATCTGGGAATGTCTTGTAACAGGACAAGATGTTTGTGAATTGGATAGAGAGGTAAGAAACCATTTTTATGTGGAAAGTGGGACTGTGTGAGGCATTCTTATTCAAATAATTTTCACTTTTTTTCTCATCTCTTATTTTCAAGGACTTCAAGTACAAATGGGTCATTTTAGAAGGACCAGAATTAGAATATGCAAAGATTATATTCAGAGGCTATATACACACACACTCACACACGTCTTACACTGTATCCCACATTAAACACAAAATGCTTATATAACCTAAATATCAAAGGTAGCGACCACCTGCAGATGAGAAGAAAAGCAGACCATTATATCTTTTTCACAGCTATGGGCCATAGGAAACTTCTTAACCAAAGGATAGAAGCAATTAGAGTTCAAAATAGATGATTTTGTTTACATGAAATCAAAAGGATTCTGCACAAACAGGAATGCACCTAAAATAAAAAGGGAAATGGTTGAATGGGAGAAAATCTTTGTATCAGAGTTTTTCTGATAAGGATTGGTATCCAAAATCTAGAAACAGTTAACAGATGTGAATATGTGCCCAGAAGCCCTTCCCCAAAAGATAGATGGCTAACAAACACAAGCATGAGAAAGGCATATCTTACCAACCCTCACATTTTACCTCAAGTTTAGCAAATGGAAATCAAGTCACTAATAACAATACAAAAGTGAAGACAGAGATCTTTTTAAGTGGTGAAGCAGTTTAAATTATTTGGAAGCTGTAATATTCATCACTGGTAGGATATTGGTATTAAAAAGTTGAGCTTCTGTTTTAGGCAGAAGTTTGGGATCATAAAAGCAAATTTAGAATATTCTCCTGTTTAGAATTCTGAGTCGACCTTGTCATCATGAATGAATATTAATGCAAAATTTTGAATGAAACATCACCAGAGACACAAACAATATATCAAAAAATTATTCATTATTACTTAATTAGATGGTTCAACATTAACATAGCTGATCATATAAGCAACACAAACCAGTACCAGGTGAAAAAAATCATCCTAGAAACATAAGCATGAAAGAACTCTCCCTTATTTCTCTCTTTCTCCCCCTCTCCTTTCTGTCTCTCTCCTCTCTCCCTCCCTCTCCCTCCCTCCCTCTCTCTCTGTCTCTCTCTCTCCCTCCCTCTCTCTCTCCCTCCCTCCTCCCTCTCTCTCTCTCCCTCTCTCTC
>JAQQSW010001767.1:0-16118 GCA_028646575.1 Pseudocheirus occidentalis
AGAATCTAATAATACACTCATTAAAAGAAGCATACTTGAAATATACAAATTCACACATAGCTTTAAAATAAGGGGTCAGAATAAAATCTATTTTGTTTAAACTGTACTCAATAAAGTAGGAATAGTAATTTTGATCATAAACAAAGCAATATCAAAAATAGATTTAATTAAAATAAACAGGAAAATATTTTTTCTGAAAGGTAACAGACAAATTAATGTAATTAACATATATGCTCTATATAGTATACCCTTTAAATACTTAAATGATATGTTAAACAAATAATAGAGAGGAAAACACAGTAAAATGATAATGGAGAAGCATCAATGCACCACTCTTCAGACCTAGAGAAATTTAAGAGGAAAAAAAGAAAGAAGTTATGGACTTGAAAAACTTTATAAAAATTATAGATGAGAACCTTCTTTTGATTAATGAGTGAGAATAAAACAGAATAAACATCTTCCTGAGAACTGTGTGACATCTTGATGAAAATGAATGATATTGTGGAGCACAGCAGCTTCACAAACCAGTAAAGAGAAATATTAGACACACTTTACTGACTATAATGTAATAAAAGATATATTCATTAAGTGAAATTATTATTATCTGATTGAAGTCTAAATAATTTAATCTTAATTTGTGAATCAAAGATATCATATAAATAGTACATAGAAATCAAATAGACAATATATAATTTAATAAATGAAGGCAACATACTAGAATTTATACAATGCAACAAAAGCAGACCCCAGGAGAAATATATGTGTGTCTATGTATGCATGTGTATCAGAATATTTTTATTAACATAGGAGAAAAAGAACAGATCAATAAATTAGTGAGACAATAAAAACACTACATAACTAATAAAAAACACTAAAATGGAAATGTTTAAAATCAAAGATTTTTTTAAAAAGAAAGTAAAAAAATTATACCAAATTAACAAACAACTATAAGCTCTTTTTAAACCAATAAAATAAATTATTTTCTAATTTGAAGGGACAAAATGCCCCTTCCAGGATAAGCTTATAATCTGAAATCTCATCATGTTTGTTAACAGCTTTGGATACTCAAAATCTTTTTAATTCCCTCTGTTCTTCTCTCCTCTGATTGGAGTTCTGGAATATCAAACTTGTCTCAGAGCTTTCTTTTATATAGGGCAGGAACTTGGACTTTCCAGCTCACTCTCTACTTTCCAACTACAGTTCTGCTTAGTTGAAACAACTTGGAACAAGACACCTGGCCTTGTATCTTTCCCTTACTTCTCCCTTCTTTCCACTTTACAACTTCCTTTTGTGTATTGTTTTTCCTCATTATATTACAAGTGCCTTTGGGCAGAGACCAACTTTCTTTTTCTTATTTGTGTCTCTAGTGCTCAGCACAGTGCCTGGCACATAATAGACACTTAATAACAACTTATTGAATTAAATTAATTTAAAGAAGAAAAATAAATTACCAGTGTAAAAAAAGATTAAGGAAAAGATGCAATGCCAAATAAGTAAAGTAAGTTATGAGAAACCATTTCACCTTAATATATGCCAATAAAACAGACAAAATTAAATGTATGGATACTTATAAAAATACAAAATCCCCAGAATAATGGAATAAGAAATATGTGATTTAAATAAACAAATCACAAAATAAGAAATTTTCTCCCACAGGGGACAAAAAAAAGAACTACATGCACACACAAGTGAATTCTATCAAATATTCAAGGAATAATTGATTTAGAGGAAAAATGGATCATATCAAATTCCTCTTGTAATTCTTCCATGTGATATTTTTACTTCAGCTAGAGATAGACCAAATAAAACTAGAGAACAAAATCTCTAATATTAATAGTATGAATACCTAATATTATAAAATTAATACTAATATTTATAAGATAAAATATTAGTAAATAGGTTATATCAACACAAAGATTATGCATCTTCTCCCCCATTAGAATGTCAGCTCCTTGAGGGCAGAAACTATGATACTTTTCTAATTGTATCCTAAGTACAGTGCTTTGTAAAAGTATGCGGTCAATAAATCTTTTATTCATTCATCAAGTCAATTCTTCAAAATTATAAGAGTTTTTCCTGAGGGCTCAGAGAATTTGGAAAAGCAATGTCTTCCTGTGTCCCTTTGACACCAAGCACATCATACAATATGACCCAGGGTCATTGACCTATATTAATACTACTCTACAGCTTCAGACAAAGAAAATGACTTCAATGAAATGATGGAAAGCATATAAGGAAAAGCAATTACTGATTTAATATTCGTTTGTGTGTCATTTCTACCATTAGGCTGCAAGCTCTATAGGGCAGGGACTCTCCTTTGCCTCTTTTTACATCCCCAACATCTAGGACAGTGCCTGGCACACATTATTAAATGTTTATTGATGGATTATTGATTGAAAAGACTTGGGACATCCTTTGAAATTCTCACATTCTACCTTTTATCATATATATGTATACATATATATAAATATATGTATAGATATATGTATTTGAATACATGTCACCCAGAATCATATAAGATATCAGAATCAGAAGGGTGATATTAGAGGTAATTTTACCTATTATCAAAAAAGAAACCCTTTCTAAAATATCCCCAAATGATCATCCAGTTTGTGCTATATGGATGAAGAACCCACTACTTCATAAGGTATCTGATCCTACTCTTGGATAGATTTAATTATTAGGAAGTCTTTCATTTTGTAAAGCCAAACTCTGCCTCTTTGCAAATTTTAGCCATTTCTCATTTAGCTCCAAGGTCAAATTCAGAAAAACAAAACAAAACCAAATCAGTCTCATAAAGGGAACTTTTCAAATACTTGAAGAAAACTAGCAAGTTTTCTTCCCCTCTCCCCATCCCCCAGCCATCTCTTCTCCAGGATCAACATTCCCCAGTCTCTTATTTTTTTTTTTTGTATGGCATGGTATCTAGTACTTTTAACACCCTGTTAACTCTGCTCTTCAGCTTTTCAAAGACTTTTGCAAAATTTCATATCCAAGAGATAAAGTCTTTATTTTTATTTTCATATTGTCTGCTAAAATTCCCAAATCTCTTTCCCCACGTGAACTGTGTTAATCCAAGTGTAGAACTTGTTTATTCAAATTGTATCTCACTATATTAGATTATACTCATTGTTCTACTCTTTCAGAATGAGCCTGAGCTTCACTATTTCCATGTTTCCTTCTAACTCTACATTCCATAATCACATGCTCCTCTTTATGATTTTTACTCTGTCATCTAACGTTCATGGTATTAAAGATCTAGAGCTAAAAGTGACCCCTAGAGGGCTTCTATTATAGTCTCCCCTTTTTTGTAGATGAGGAAGTTGAAGTGTTTTTTTAAATTTCAGTTCCAAATCCTCTCCCTTCTTTCATTCGCTCCCCAACTCTTTGAGAAAGCAAGAAATATATCTATTATACAAATAAAGTTATACAAAACATATTTCCATGTTAGCCATGTTTTAGATGAAAAAAGTGAGAAAAATAAAGTGAAAAAATGTATTTCAATTTGCACTCAGAGTCTATCAATTCTCTTTCTCTGGAGGTAGAGATCATTTCTCATATTGATTCCTTTGGGAAATGAAGTCTAAAGGAGTTGAATGACTTTCCAAAAGTCACACATATAAAGCTTGGATCCAAACTTGATTTTCTCTCCTAGGTCCTTCCCACTTGTAAATTTGACAAATGGACAATCTGAAACTTTATCCAAGTCTTTGATGACAAATGTTGAATAATTTTTTTTTCTATCAGATAGTAGGCTCCTTAAGGGTAAAGAATGTATCAGTTTCTACTTAACACAGTACCTTCTCCATAGCCACAACTGTTTAATTGAAATTGAATCCTTCAAAAATGTGAATACTAATTTTTGTAGCTTTATTATCATTACATCATTATTATTCCTACTAAGAGATCAGTAACCTCTTCCAATCAAGGAAGTAATTTAAGACAAATTGTAGGCATAACGTCTGTAATAATTAGTACATGTGAGAGACAACATAAAATTGGTCTTTAAAAACAATTAAGAGGTACATTTCTCACTCCTCCCTTTAATGTACATCCAATTTAGAGTCAGGTGGGTTACTTCTTCTTGAAGATACTGTTGATGGCTACTTTTCTTTTGATCTAAACTTTGACATTATATAGGTACTAGAGAAGAATGAAGTTCTTCATTCACTGATGAAGAGATTTGGTATTTCCTGTTTAGCTATGTATCAGATTAGATGGCCTTTGTGATCCTTTCCAACCCTGAATTTGTGTAATTCTGTGAAGTAATGCCTTATTTGTCCAGCATCATTTGTAAATGTGCTATTTTACCAAAAAAAAAAATGGAATTTTCAGTTAACTGAAGCTTATATCTTAAATTGCTAATTTTTTTTCTTTTAAATTGAACCACCCAGGTTGGAAATCTCTCTAAATTGCATTACACACTTCCTTGACTTCTTAAATAGAGGGTACTGAATATAATTTAACCTTTTCTTGATGACTCAAGGTCATAATTATGAACATCGACTATTACAATTAACACAATGATACCCTCAGGGGCTATTGAGGTGTGAAGGGTCATTTCTCCCTACATTAAATGACTCTAGACTTCTGTGCTTTTTGAGTTCATGTGCTGCTTTTTATAGCTTCCTTCTCATCTCCATCAGGATCAAGCTGTCAGCTGTCATTTCTCAATACTGTCGGTTTATCTTCTAGTGTCTTTTCCCATTTTACGTTTCAAGTTTTGTGTAATCTGGACAACAAAACAGCTAGATTACTAGAATAAGTGTGAATGAAGGACAAATAAGTCCTGAGTTAAAGATTAATAAATTTTAATGTGACTTAAGATGGAGCTTTAAAAAATATATTTTGACTATTCATGGACCTTTTTGCTTATTTCCTAGTTCTTTGATGTTTTACAAATACATGAATTGCTAGATGAACCACTTTTGGATAAGTCAGATGTTGCTATGTATTGTTGAGATGAATCACTTTTGGATAAGTTGAATACTTTAGAGTACTAGACAGCAGGTTGAAAAATAAAGAAGTCTATGTGATAGAACTCCTTCATAGGAAAAGGAATCAAGAGTCCTAGAGAATATTAATGGTTTTCCAAGAATTCTTTGTGCAATGTGACTAGAAAGAAAATGTCCTCTGAAGAATGTCACAGAGATGGAGTAAAGATGAATTATTTTAAAGAAGAAAAGAGTGAAGCTGAATTCATGAGGTAAGACCCCATGTAAATACTAGGGTGTGCTATTGTTAGATATACAATTAAAAATATATATTCCTAGTTTTGGCCCAGCTCCATAAGCCAACTGAAAAATCTCTCTTCAATTAATATTCATTGAAATTCATTACAAGTATCTTAAGTACAATTCCTATGAACACCTTTCTGTGTGTTTCCAGGGTTCAGTCAGGATATTATGTAATACATTAGCAATCCCACTCACACATACAAACACCCACGGGTGAAAAATGTAGATTAAGACTTAGTACAGCAGTGTTAAATTAGGTGAAAACAAATTGAATTCTCTATTGTCACAGTTAAATATGCTAGGTCCCAGATGTATTTCAGGGGCAGATGCTGGTCTAATAGCACAAGAATTTCCTTGTTTGCCCTCCTTTATATCCTGAACTGGATGCTGAAAGGAAAACCTCAGTGAAAATAATGGGGTGTCAATACAAACTATTGAAAAGATGTGTATTATGTCGACTACTATCCATGGTAAATGATACCCTATTTAAAAAAATAGTTCATTATCAGGGCAGGAAATAAATGAACTTTTATCTCTACTTGTTTTCATAGTATATGAATAATAATCTAAAATCATTGTCAGGTTCCGGATATTTTAAGTCAAATTAAGTCAACCAGAATGTATCCAGTACCCATTATAAGCTCTTAGAAGGAAGAAACCTTGCTTTACCAATTATCTGGTAGATAGAATGGTACCTTGAACTTAGAAGACTCTTCATAAATACTTTTAAATAACTGATTATTTGGTTATTGGGTGGCATTGCTCTCCATCATTGGCAAATTTCCCACAAAAAGTATGCCATAGTTACTTGGCATATTAGGTGAGAAAGAGTGAATATATGAGAACAAATCCATGACCGTTACTGAAAAATAACAACAAAACCAGAAACAGTGACAATGACACAAATTTGCAAATAGGCAGACAAGAAGGTTATCTTTATAGAGAGAGAACGCTTCTGATCAGGAGGCTTGGAGGCAGGGAAGGGATAAAATGGACTGACCTGTATGTGTGGATGCTCTCACTATTGTACTTTCTGTTCATGTGCAAGGATGCTTGTAAAGGTTTAGTGGCTAAATGGTTTTCTATATTGTATCTATGTAATGTCTAACTCAAAGATAGATGGTAGTAACTTTCTGAGCTTTTAGCTGCTGAACTTCATGGTTGGCACCCTGCCTCTGTTCAAAAAAAGTCACCCCATTTGTAACTGCTCTACATCCCAGTATGGTCTGCACTCACATAATAAATATTACAGCAGCACCTCATTCATTCAGTATCATCGGGAAATAAGGTACTCTGGATGATTGCATTTTCCAGATAACTGAAGTATTTAGCAATTTTAAAAAAGCATGACCATTTTTTGAGGAAATTTTCTGCCCCAGTAAATTAAGTAAACAAAATGTAATTTGACATTTTTCCCCCTGCCACACTATTTATAATAATGGTTCTAATGTGGTATAGCACAGAGATTCTCTCAGAAATTAGGTAGTAGAGACCTGTTTACTCTTAAACTCAATGGTTTTGGACAAAATATGTTTTTCTTCTGTTTCTTCTGTCAACAATTCCACTGATCTTGAAGATCTTACATCAACTCTCATCAGGTATATAGTAGAGTACCGCTGAAGACTTTTGGGGGCAACCAGGTAGCCAAACTCATTAAATTGACCTGAATTGTATTTGCTACTAAATCAATGGACTGCATCGAAAGCCTGAGTGTGGCTATGTTATATCATCCAAGATGTAACAATGCTTTTTATGATAATTATATTCTTTCCTGCTCAAAAGTTGTTTTAAATTTACTTCTAGAATCAAAGCTGCACTATAGTTAAAATAGCTACAAGTCTCATAATTGAATAAATGTGGTGTTTCTATATTTGCTTATAAAGATCCCTTTAGACTTAGCAAAAGTCATAGCAATGATAACAAGCAAGGAACTACAATGAACAAGACAATAAATTGTCCTGCTTATACTCTAATTTTTAAAAACTGGTATGCCAGGTTAAGTAAATTGATATGCTTAATCAAAAGCATTACTAAATGAAAAATAAGATGATATACAAGGAATCTGGGTCTTTACAATGTAAATTTTGGTATTGAAATTTAAATATTGTTAATGACCCAGTATTTTAAAACAAATTACATGAATAAACCAAGAAAGAGGAGGTGATTCATGATGTACTATAGTATAAGCTACTCTAGAGTAAACTACATTAAAAAATGTTTTCTGCCTTAAAAAAAAAGATTGAGTTAACTGAGTTCATGTGTAACCCATGATTCATTAAAATCCTAAGATCTATCTCAAAATTAGATTTCCTTAATTCATCTCCTACTGCAAAAAGTCATCATTATAGTTTGGGGGTCCCTTGAATGTGCTAACATGAATACAGGAAGTTTATTTTTTTTTCCTACTGAGGTCAAATAACTTACCCAGAGTCACACAACAATATGTAGCAGAGATAAGGCTTGAACCCAGGTCTTTGTGACTGCTAATCTGACTTTTGTGTTTGTATACCATGCCTCTTCTGAAGTCATTTTGTGACTATTAATGTGTATAACTGGTATATATTTTTTTCCTTTGTAAGCAAACCCAGTGCTTAAAGAACATCAATATTTATATATAATGCTTTTTTAAAAAAAAGCTAGTAACATTAATTCTTACTGCACTTTTATGAAGCAAATGTAGCAAATTTCAGAATTCTGTAAAGTAACAGACTAATCTGAATATTTAGATTTTGCTAAACCAAAGGATTTAGTCTGCTAAACACACTGTAGGTTTTGGACAGGATTTTACTGTTTCCAAAAATGAGACAGTGCCCAGATTTCATTTGTCTAATCCCAGAAAAGGATGCATTCCCATCCATTTCTTCCTATTTATCTTCCACAAAAGAGTTCTGCATTTGAGGTACTGTGAAACACCAGTTTATTCAACCACTTTGAGTCTTCACTAAAGACTATTTGATTTTGTGGTCAGATTGCCACCTTGCAGATATTGTTCAAATGGCAGGGAGAATTAAAGGGTTCTTTTGGTCTCTGGAATAATGTTTACTCTGCATATTCAGACTTTCATCACCAAAGAGGCTTTTAGTTTGTCTGGTAGAGATTATAGATGCTGTCCAGTCAGAGCTCTACACCTCCCACTAATGCTTAGAGCAACCTACACCAGAGGGGCCAACCTGAATTTATGGGGAATTTTGGCAGTTTTAAAGGTGCTAGTGACCAGAGAGAAGGCACATTGACTCAGAAGGAGGAAATATCTCAAAAAGTATGAAGAATTTGCTCCTTTACGCAAAGGGATCTGAGATAGGCAAACTATTTCCAGTTACTTCCCTAATTATACTTCCAAATGGTAAAAAGACCTTTCCTCCTCAGGAAGCTGGTAGTAACCCCAGATGCTACTACATTTCAAGAAAGACTCCCTGCTACAAAGTGAAATTAGATACTGTGGGTGGTGAAGGCACATCAATTACATCTACCATCTTCTATCCAACCTGCTCAAGAAACTTGCTTGGCTCTATTCTGACTTAGAGTCATGTTGACTCTCAATTTTCCTACTTTTAAGATGTGAGGAGTCGGATTTACAGTCCAGGAATGTCATACTCCCAGGTCATTTGTCTTTCTAATTTTGTAGCAAAGGGAACTCATTAAATACTCGAAGTTGAACATTCTCTTTCCTCTCAAATAATGAAAGTTTTCATGCGATCTTTAAAATTTGCCCACAAACATGGAATTTACTCCCTCTCTTTTCCTTCTTGCTGGGTTCTTTGCTTTATCAGCTGTTGAACACACTAAGTCACCACTGTGTGCCTATGACAGCACATGTGAGGAGAGAAACCTCGGGAACACATATCCAGGTTGAGTGAAGAGAGGGAAGTAGGCAGATGAGGGAGGAGGGAACAAGCATTTATTAAGCTCCTCCTGTGAGAAATGCTTCACAAATATTATCTCATTTGATTATCACTACAACCCTGGTAAGTGGTGTTCTTATTATCCCTACTTAACAGTTGAAGAAACTGAGTTAGATGCAAGTTAAGTGATTTGACCAGGGTCACACAGCTAATGAATGTCTGAGGTTATATTTGAACTCATATCTTCCTGACTCCAGGTTAGGAACTCTACCCACTGTGTTACCTAGCTTGTTACTTAAGAGGTAACAGCATTTATTAAGTGGTTAATATGTATAATACACCATGTTAAAAACTGGTGATATAAATATGAGCAAAATGAAAGATGTTACCTGCCGTCAAGGAGGTGTCATTCTAATGGGGAAGATAACAGAAAATGAAATGGACAGCTGGGGACAGGGAGGGAGAGAGGAGGAAGAGTTTCTAAACTGGGGCACATTATTAAAGTCCCTAGAGTCAGAAGCATGTAGTGCCAACATGACATTCCTAGAACCCAAGGTGGCCATGAATATGCTGGAATAATTCTGACTTGCAGAATATAACAGTCTCTCCACATTGAAGAAAGAACCAAAACATTTATTCAAACACCAGAAAGTTGAATCCTAACACCAGAAAAATCAATTTCATCATAGCAAAAAGAAATCTATGCACAAAAACAATGCAGGGGGTCTGCCATCCCTTGCTAAAGTATTCCCACAAATAAATGCCTTCTCACTCACAGCATGCTGCCTACTTCCTCTCTCTCCCTCAGCTCTAACTGCTCTGACTAATTTCCTCTGGATTCTGCCCCACCCATTGAATAAGCTCTTCCCACCATAGGCTTCATGTGACTCAAATTCATGTGTCTTAGGCTTCCATGTGAATTAAGCAAGTGACACTGACCTATTAATGGATGAAAAATATCTTCCCATTTGCATTACCATTACAAAGCACAACCAGAAAGTAAGTGAAGCAGGAATAGCCTCATTCCCCCATGTGGAGATCCTGAAAGGAACTTGCCAGTGGAAGGAGAGTCCAGCCTGGAGGAGGGGTATTACAGGTTTGGAGGGCTCATGAGAGAAGGAAAGTTCTTGGGTGAGTTACATAGCTGATTTATGGTGGCAAAGTCCTTAGAGTCAGAAGTGCAGTTAAAGGGAAATGAAGGCAAGGCCCTTTATACTTGCCAGAGACAGGCAGGAGCAGAATAGAATGAGGAGAAAGCACCAGGGATCCCAGGAGCTTCACAAATGCACTCTCCATCTAATTTCTAAGTGAGGACTTTCTGGATTTCTCATGATTTTTCATGAGCCAAGCTTGACAGAGTTCCCAGAGGGTTTTCTGGATCTTTCAGAATCCCCTTGAGCATAGCTGATATTTTGGGATTTGAGCTTATATACACTGTAAGTTCCAAGGAAAAGTTTTGAAGACATATTTTTTGTTTTCAATCACCTCCAAGCAGCTTTCACTCAGCTCATCTTGTGAGATGGAGTAATCTAGTATGGTGCAGGATCTGATTAGATTTGGAGAACTTTCCCTTATCCTGTCTCTAGTTCACTTGTCTCTAGATGCAGGGGGATTCACACTGAGAGATTGATGACAGAATATGTCAGGCAAGATGAAGGAAAGAAAGGGAGTGAGTTCAAAAGCTCCTGACCAAAGCATTTTGAAGTTTGTCTTCTCAGTCTCATTTTCTCCCTTGCTCTGTTTCAGGAGGTAGAGGACTTTGTAAATAGGTGTTTCTCATCAGAGCTTCACTTCTCTCAAAATAAAAATCATCACATTCACACATTTCTTCAGCTGCTCCTTGGCTCTACTCTCTGAGGACTCTTCCCCCTAGAGGTAACCAGGGAAACTAGTTGCTATAGTAACTTAGAGCAGGTTTACTCCGCCCAACAAGAAGGAAAAGCACAAAACATAAACTACTGCCAGGATTGAATTGGCTGCTGGGAAAACTAGGGAACCGGGGATGATGCCAGCCAGTCCCTTTCCTTCCAATAGCTCTGGACCCTTCATTTTCGGCTCCTGCCCTTTCCCTCCACCTTAGTCCCTGAATCTTCTGTGGAAATTAAGCAGGGGACCTCTGCTCTCACAGGACTGTTTTAGATATTTAGCAGATAATTTAATTCTCTGAGAAAGGCCATTCAGTGCTACAGAGTGGGGTCCAGAACCTCATTGCAGGCAGACAGACTCCACTTATTTTCCTGGCTCTGCAGATTTACTACTAACACACTGGCAGGCAGAAGTAGTGGATATGATGTAGTATTGGAAAGGATCCTGAGTTTTAGTAATGGCTTTGGCTTGCCAGGCATTTATAGCCAAACCATCCAGATTTTTTAAAGAGACTGTCCCACCCTTCCGTCTGTTGGAATCTCTAATTTCCTACGTGCCCCTCTCCCCTTGCAGTCTGGCATGCGGTGGCATGGGTGGTAAGCTCCAGATATTAAATATAGAATCTAAATTTTTTGAACAGTCGATTTGGCAAAGCCTTATGGCCTAACTGGCCTTACTAGACTTGTGTTGACAACCCAGGATTGCTTCCAGAATTTCATGGCATTCCTTCTTAGTGCCTGCCAAAGTTTCAGAAAGTAGAAGCTGAGCACTAAACAGAGACAGGGGTGCTTCCTGTGATCACTCAGAGCTCCAAAGGCCATATTTTCCCCTTCTTTTCAGGAAGGTTGCATGCTGGAAAGGAACTTACATGGCTTGAACTTATGACACCTACCTTCAAAACCAGACCAACACTTACTAGCTGTGTGACTGATGATAAATTGTGTAGTTTCTCATAACCTCAGTTTTTTCTTCTTTAAGGTGGGAACAGTAATCTTTAAATTGCCTACTTAGTATGCCTATGAGTAAGGTCACTGGTAAACCTCAAAGTACAATATATGTATTATAAAATATGAAGATGCAATCTTATTACTCAAAATCATGGAATATTTGGTAGAAAACAATCCAAGTTTTCTAGAGATCACACTATAGAGACACCACTGGCTACACTACTAGATTAACCCCTACAGATGAATGTTTCCTTGTGTATTCCTAACTTGACATCATGGTGTTCGTGGAGCCACTTTATAAATATCTCAGGGTATGCCAGATGTATTCAGGCATATCCAAAGGTTTTATTTTTATTTTTTTAATTTGGCTATTTTGCATGTCATTTTTAAAGTTTGTATTTATAATGTGCAGTTTAGTTGTTATACTGTCCATGGCCTTTGACCCAGATATACCACCACTAGGTCTACAATCCAAAAAGAGATCAAAGAAAGGGAAAAATGGCTTATATGTACAAACATATTAATAGCACATCTTTTTGTGGTGGCAAAGAATTGAAAACTTGGGGAGGGAAGTACCTATCAGTTGGGGAATGGCTGAACAAGTTATAATTTATGTAGGTGATGGAATACTATTTTGCTGAAAGAAAGGATGAAGGATATGGTTTCAGAGAAACCTGAGAAGGCTTGTATGAACTAATGCAAAGTGAGGTAAGTAAAACCATAAACTCAATTTATGTAATAACCTCAATAATGTAAACTATTTAGGAACTTGGATCAATGCAATGAAACCAATAACAGTCTGAAAGACTTATGATGAAATATGTTTTCCACCTCCAGATAGGAAAGGTAATAGCTGCAGAAATATATATATATTTAATTTTGGGCATAGCTAATGTGGGAATTTATTTTACTTCCTTCTACATTTTAAAAAGGCTTTGCTTTTCTTATTTTCTCAATGACTTAAATGAGCCAATGAATTAAAGAAGGGAGGAAAAGAGTTCAGAACTGAAAAATAAAATAAAATTGAATCTAAAAGTAAGTTTTAGCATCTTTTTGTTTGATGAATATAAATATTCAATAAATGTCTGACTTCAGAATATTCCTGAGGTACAGAGCCTAATGAAATATTTTCAACATATCTTGATGGGATACTCTTTTCCTGGGAGGAGAAATAAAGTTCTGTTGTGTTCACATTTGTTCAGGGTGGTAGAGCGTAACCTTTCCTTCAGAGCATTACTGAAGTGATACCCAGGGACTTCTGTGCTATTAGAAGCTCTTTAACATGAGACATGAATTGTCAACTTTCTGCTTGAAGGACTGTAGACTGTGGTTTTGTAACACACCTCCACAGGGGAGATTACTCCTAGTATAAATGTACATTTATTTTTTCTCTAGAAAGTTTTCTAACCCTGTATAAAGTTTCTAAAACATTTTACAAATCATTCAGATAAACAGAGCCAGGTGCCACAGGATGAGACAGCCATTAAAAAACGTCTTGAGAAGAGAACAATGAAGATACAGTTTTGGAGCCATAGAAACATAGTCTCTCATACCTGAAAGGGCCCTGAGAGGCCTTTTAGTCCAAAGAAACATTGTTGTCAGTAAGGGAAAGTGATAATAATGATGATGGCTAGTATTTATAGAGCTATAAGGTTTGCAAAGCACTTTACATGGATTGTCACATACTATTCTCATAATAACCCTGGGAAATAGGTAGGTTATTATTCCCATTGTTCACATGCAGAGATACAGGCTGAAGGAAGTTTGTTAGGCAGCTTACCCAGAGTCACAGAGCTAGTAAGTGTCTGAGGCAAAATCTGAACTCAGGTCTTCCTGATTCTAGGTCCCAAAGTTATCTTTTGTATTGTTTTTGTTAATTTTTTTCTTAACCCCAATATTCAAAACTCTTGTGCTCCTGATGCATGTATTCTTTACAGTATCTGTTTTTGTCCCATATCAGACTTTGATCAGAATCAGAAAAACAACAAAGAAATTACTGAGTCAAAGCCCAGATGAAAAATGGAATAATAGAGTGAATTTTAAAAGGAGGGGAAATAAAGGTAGCAGAGGGAGAAAACTTTGGATTTTTAAAATTTTCTGCTTAATTGTTATTTATTTATGATTGTTTTTAGAAAAGCAAACCACATAATAGCATGTGAGGAGTCCTCAACTAGTTGACAGGCACATGAGCTCTAGTTTCTACCCTACCACTTCCTGATTATATGACTTTGGGCAACTCACTAAATCTCTCTGGCCCTCAGCTATCTCACCTATAATATGGAGAGTAACACCTCATGAGAATAGGTCAGGGAATGAAACAAGATGATCTCTTGAAGCATCTTTGAGTTCTAAGTTCTAGTATTCTACGAGACAGAAGAATATTGCATCTATACATTCTCCACCTGGAATATAAAGAGTGACATATTTTTGTTCTCTGTAAAAGAAGCCTCTGTGTGTGTGTGTATGTGTGTGTGTGACTCATAAAATATAGTATTTGTACATATACAGTCAGTCAACCAATAAGCATGTATGAAAATCCTCTATGTGCCTGTTACTTTGCTAAGTGCTGGGGATAAAAATAAAAGCAAAAAATAGTCCCTGCCCTTAGGGATATCACAGTCTAATGGGGGTAGACAATATTCAAATAAATATTTACCAAAAAAATCTACAGAATAAATATGAATTCTCAACAGAGGGAAGGTACCAGAATCGAAGAGAAAAAGCAAAGTCCATCCCTCTGGTGGTCAACTCTGTTCCCTATGACTGGATAGTCAAAGATTAGTATTAATACATTAATTCAAGTACATTATGAATTAATAATATTATTATTATTGATGTGTAGGTTTCTTACAATTAACCTAACATTGTTTCTATGGGGAAATGCCCCCTAAACTCAAAACTAACCTCTAAACTTTTGCAATATAACACATTAGTAAGTCTGTTTTATGAAAAAAAAATCCTAAAATATGCTTTGTACTTTCCTCTAAGTCCTTTTATGAGGGGAGACATGGAGGGGGAAATAAAAGCATTTTAAGCAAACAGTTCATAGTTACAATTTTATTGAAGGAAATACAAGTTATCAGAAATGATTTAAACACCTCTTCCCCTTTCCAATGGAAGTGTCTTTGGGGAAAGGCCCATACACATGTGCATATGGAGATCCAAAAGCTATTACAGATATAGCTCTCCATTTTGTTGTAATTTCAGGCAGTTCCTTCAGGAATAAAAATGCCAAACACAGGTGTTTAAATGGCAATTGGAAAAATGATCAAACCAATTTAGAGACACAGAAAATTTAAAGGACCATCCAACTCTGGAATGTGTAGTATGGTCAGTAGCCAAACAATTCTAATGGCCAAACCATCATGGACTCTAATGGATCATTCTCCCTCTGTTCTGATTCCCAGTTCTTCCTATAACAAGGAATGTCTTTTGCATATATTCAATGCATGCAGATATGCTTCATTGCCATTTGGTTATAAAATTCTTGTGAGCAGACATCCCTTCACTAGGCTGTTGATTGATTTCTTTAGGTTATGATATTTGAGTTCAATGGCTTATGGTCTTTCCCAAACGTTCACTCTACCATGTCACTTGGAAATTGGAGCTTCATTTCCAGACTTCCAGAATTTTTCCATGTGAAGATTGGTGGGTTATAAGATATAGGTTGAAAGCCTGATTTTGCAACTTACCATGTATAAAGAAAAACTGTGTGCCATCTTGTTTGTTAATATCCAGATTTTTGAATAAATTTTACCTGTTCAAATGGTTGGCATCATAGAATCATGGAATTTCAGAGTTATAAGGAATCTCAGTGGTGATCTAGTCCAATCTATTTCTTAAAAAAGTCTCCAACACAATCTACCCAATAACTGATCATCTAATTGTTGCTTGAGGAGCTCCAGTGATACCTCCCAGGCATTACTACCTCCCAGAATAGCCTATTTCATATTTAGATCTAATTCTTGGGAACTTTTTCCTTTCCTTTCCTTTCCTTTCCTTTCCTTTCCTTTCCTTTCCTTTCCTTTCCTTTCCTTTCCTTTCCTTTCCTTTCCTTTCCTTTCCTTTCCTTTCATTTCCTTTTTCCTTTCCTTTCCCTTTCCTTTCCCTTTCCTTTTCCTTTCCTTTCCTTTTTCTTTCCCATTCCTTTCCTTTTCTTGGCAATCAGGGTTAACTGACTTACCCAGAGTCACATAGCTAGTGTCTGAGACTAGATTTTAACTCGG
>JAQQSW010001768.1:0-16118 GCA_028646575.1 Pseudocheirus occidentalis
CTGCTGTCTTCAGAACTAGGTTGGGGGTCTGCAAGTTTTCAGTGCTTAAAAGGTGGTATGATTTTTTTTTTTGCAAGTAAGAAAAAAACTTTATTTTGTGGTGGTGTAAACAAGATGCACGGGGCAGACAGCTTATTTGCTGGATGCCTTCTAGAATTCTTCACACTCATTTTCACCCGTGGCAGAGTCTGTGCCTACCTCCTCATAATCCTTCTCCAGGGCAGCCAAATCTTCCCGAGCCTCTGAGAACTCTCCTTCCTCCATGCCTTCACCCACATACCAGTGCACAAACGCCCGCTTGGCATACATAATGTCAAACTTGTGATCCAGACGCGCCCATGCTTCTGCAGTGGCTGTCGTGTTACTCAGCATGCATACTGCCCTCTCTACTTTAGCCAGGTCTCCCCCAGGTACCACAGTTGGGGGCTGGTAATTGATACCAACCTTGAAGCCAGTGGGACACCAGTCTATAAACTGAATGGTTTTCTTGGTCTTGATTGTGGCAATAGCGGCATTGACATCCTTGGGTACCACATCACTGCGGTACAGCATGCAACAGGCCACGTACTTGCCATGACATGGGTCACACTTGACCATCTGGTTGGAGGGGTCAAAGCAGGCATTGGAGATCTCTGCTACAGAGAGCTGTTCATGATAGGCCTTTTCAGCAGAGACAATGGGGGAGTAGGTGACAAGGGGGAAGTGGATCCGAGGATAAGGCACCAGGTTGGTCTGGAACTCTGTAAGGTCTACATTGAGAGCACCATCAACGCGCAGAGAGGCAGTAATGGAGGAAACAATTAGGCCAATGAGCCGGTTGAGGTTGGTGTATGTTGGGTTCTTAATGTCCAGTTTCCAGCAGCAGATGTCATAGATGGCTTCATTGCCCACCATGAAGGCACAGTCTGAATGCTCCAGTGTGGTGTGAGTGGTTAGGATGGAGTTATAGGGCTCCACCATAGCTGTGGATACCTGTGGGGCTGGGTAGATGGCAAACTCTAGCTTGGACTTCTTACCATAGTGAACAGAGAGTCTCTCCATCAGCAGAGAGGTGAAGCCAGAACCTGTGCCGCCCCCAAAGCTGTGAAATATCAGGAAGCCCTGCATCCCTGTACATTGGTCCGACAGTTTTCGTACACGCTCCAAAACAAGGTCAATTAGTTCCTTCTCAACAGTGTAATGGCCCCGGGCATAATTATTAGCAGCATCTTCTTTGCCAGAGATCAGCTGCTCAGGGTGGAACAGCTGTTTATAGATGCCGGTCCGAACCTCATCTATGACTGAAGGCTCCAAGTCTACAAAGACTGCTCTGGGGACATGCTTGCCAGCTCCAGTCTCATTGAAGAAGGTACTGAAGGAGTCATCACCAAACCCCAAGGCCCATGGTGGCTCCGACGCATGAAGATGGGAGGGAGCTGTTGACTGCAGACAAGTCATGGGTTATTACTGTCCATGACAATGTTCTGATCTTTTCCCAGGAAGGCCCTGGCTCCCCTACAACCATAAATGGTAGTGTTCCTCTTGGCCTTGTAATTGTGACTAAGGCACCTGTTCCCCTATAGTCATAAACACTGTGATACTCTCTTCCTTGGAATTGTGACCAGGAACCCTGCTCTCCTGTTACCTACAACAAGTGTTCTTCTCTGTTCTGGCACTGTGACCCAGAACTATATATTGGCAATATAGTTGCTAATCAATTCAAGCTCCCTCTAGTCCTAGCCAAGGGTCCCTTGTAATCTCTTTCTGACCAGTTATCTTTTCCCCTTACTACCTCTGGGTTGAGAGGTCTCTAAACTTTTGTCATCACTGTGGCTGCCACCAAGGCCCATTGTTGATGTTACCACAGTATGCACTCTATCCCAGTCCTGCCCTGGTGTCATAGGTTTCTCCTGTTGACCTTCTACTTTGTATTAGGTTGAAATCTCACTCTGACCTTTTGTTGGCTTTGCTACTCCAGAATTTCACTTGAGGTATTATTTTAAAGGTATTTGGAGGGTATTTTAGCAAAGTTTTCTGGTTTGCTACTCCTATCCCACCATTTTTGATGTTCTTAATCTTGACCTTTGGCTCAGAAAGTTTTGAATATCCTTATTGGAAAAACATGCTACATATCTCAAAGCCTGATATCATAGAACCCAAATGGGAAGGAGACATCCATGATACTTTAGAGAGACTGGGGTATTCAGTGATTCACAGTCATTACTTTTCCAGAAAATTATCATTAATATGATAAATGCATATATTTGTGTTGTTCAGTAGTAGCTTGGGATCATTGAAAGTGATGTAAAGTTTACCAAAACAAATGCAGCCTTTTCTCTTATTCCTATTCCATGCCAGATTCAACACCTGGTTTTTCAAAATGAATTGAATTTTCCATGAAAGATGTTTCTTTTTGCCTTTGTACCCACAATGAAGTCAACATTCCTAACGGTTGTTTGCTTATTCATGGTGAACCTCTGGGTGCTCATTTGACTGAGCTACAATTTATTTTCATTTTTCTTCTTATTATATATTGATATGATTCAGTTCCTTTAGTGGTGTGTCAACTCAATTATTAGATAAGAATCTCAAATTTAAAGTACCTATAGCTAAACCAGCATGAATATATAGCTTAAAAATCATATGGTTCTTAACATGCTCTGCCTCTTTCCCTTCTTTTCATCACCATTACTATAGAAACAAAAGGGGCAATGTAAGTCTGTTGGTCATTGGCATCCTTCTTTGTTTTGTTTCTTTTCTTTCTTTTCATGGACTGCAATGGCCAAAGAATTAATAATCTGATGGCCTGTCTACAAAGAATGATTCTATCTGTGTTTAGGTTGATTGTCCCTTGGACAATAAACATATTCTATTCCTAAGACAATTTTTAGCATGGGAGAATATCAGCATCTACATTCCAGTGTCATAACTTCTAAGAATCAAAGGTCACCACCACTTTATGATGAAGTACCATAGTGGCATTCAGCTACATAATGAGACTAGCAGATTTTAGAAACCTAGTTTGGGAGCCTAGGTACATTTCTCTAGCCTAATAAAAAGCTTAAAGAGAAACTAGCAAGAAGCAGCCACCCCTACAGAATAAGAATAGGAAGAGTTCTGTCAGTCAATCAGCATTTATTGAATGCACTATGTCCCAGGTGATGTCCTAATCACTAGGGAGACAATGAAGCATCAAAAGCAACCCCTTTCCTTAAGGAACTCAATGTAATTGGAGAGACAATATGTATAAAGCTATGTATAAATAAACACTATATGGGATAAATTTGAAATAATTAACAGAGAGAAGGCACTAGAATTAAGGGAGGGAGTTGGGAAAGGTGGGATTTTATCTAGGACTTGAATAAAGTTAGGGAAGTTAGGAGGAAAAGAAGTGAGAGAATATTCCAGACATGAGAGACAGGCAGCAAAAATGCCTATAACTAAAATGGGGTGCCATGTGTGATGATCTGCAAATAAGCTGGGGTCCCAGGATTGAAGATTACATGGAGGCATTCAAGGTACAAGAATAAGGAGGTGTGGGGCAGGGAGGTAACAAATTTCTTTTTTCACAACTCTGAATTATTTAACTTTCCCTTAACAAATGTTCACTGGTTAGAGTAAACTAGGGGAAATTGAAACTGATATAATGGCCAACTCTTTAAATTTTGCTTCCCTGAACTGATGCATAAAGGGATGAATAAGAGATAGTTTTACTTCTAAAATACTCACTACCAAAGAAATTTCTTTACTGAGTGGAATTAACTATTCTAGGTGACCCAACAATCCATTTTGAAAATATTTCTGTATTTTCTAACTTTTCCTCCTCCCAGCATTCTAGTTAATTTTCTAGTTAATTAGAGTTTTACTGTATTTGTTATTGTCACATTTTAAAAGCTTTTGCATTTGTTGCTTATTTGTCATTCTCAAAGAGACAAACTGCAGTAACTTAATGTAAATTAGAGAAAACTTGTGACTTTCTAAATTGCTGTGGTAAAGAATTAGCCATATTTCAATAACAATGTAGAGAAAAAGAACTTTAAAGGACTTAAGAATTTAGAACAACTAAAATTAGAGAAGACTCATGATGAAGTATGCTGCTTATCTTCTCACAGAGAAGTAATGGCCTCATGAGGAAAAAAGGCATCTATTTTTGGACATGGCTAAATCTTGCTTTGGATGATTTATATTGATTCATAATGTATATTTGTTATGGGTTTTTTTCTTTCTTTTTCTTCAATGAAGGAAGTGAAGGAAGGGGAAAGGTAGAAATATTATGCCTTACCACAAAATGAGAAGGGAACATAAGGCAAGCCGAGAGGAATCACAGACATGTAGGACAGCTTTGAAAATTATGTATTAATGATATACTTTAAAATTAAGTACTATACAAAAGAGATTCACTAATTCTTACATAACCCCCTCATTTTCTTCTACAATATGTATGAAAATACATATTTTATTTAGTGTTTTTAAGATCGGAATTTGAAAAAAGGCAATAACAAGACCAGGCTATCTCTACTCTCAATGAGCATAGATACTATTCTATCAAAAGAACATGAGGGCTTTGACCACAAGGGTTCAGGTTCTGATGGGATGTCTCAAGGTAGCCCAATACCTATGATTACTGTTGGTTTTAACTGAAAAGTCCTAGAGGTAACATAACAATAGAAACAAATTATTAAAGGTCCAAAGAATCAGAAAGCATTTGGTGTTCTAAACTTGAGTCTTAATATGAACATCAGATTTATTATTTTTTTTAAGAACTGGAGCCAGAAGCCTCTATCTGTGCATTATGAGATTGAGGTATTACTCATATTTTCCAAGGGTCAGATGTGTTAGATTGGACTCATTAGGTGTATATTATGACTAATCATATACTTTTTGGAGAATAATTTAGTAAGTTTCTTGAGAAGAGTCAACCCTAGAATATATTCATCTTTCACAAGAGATTTCCATAGAAGCTATAAATATTTTTGATCAATTATGCCTTTTGAGATAGAATTCTTTACACAGAATTAGAGATTTAGAGAAGAAAAGGACTTCAGAGACTCTCTTGTCCAACATCCTCTTTTATGAATGCAAAAACTGAGGCCAAGACAGGTAAAGAGACTTTCCCAAAGCAACATGGGTGGTAAGGGATACATTTAGAAGTTGAACCCAGGTTCTCTGATTCTAAATTCAAGACTCTTTCAACCATATTACATTGATAGCTTTTAATTTCTTTTGAAATCGAAGTTTTCTTCTTTTCTTTAAAAAAATTTAAATATTATTTTCCCCCCATTACATATCAAGGAAATTTTTAGCTTTCATTTTCCAAAATGTTGAGTTCCAAATTTTTCTGCCTCTTGTCCTTCACCTTTTCTGAAAATGGTCAGCAATTTGATATTTTGTATACACACATACATATGTGTGTGTGTATATACACACACACACACATATATATATATACATCTTGTAAAACATATTTCCATATTCATCACAGTTGTTGAAGACACAGATCAAAAGGGCATAAGACCATGAGAGAGAGTAAAGTAAGTTAAAAAAAACTTTTGATCTGCATTCCGAGTCTATTAGTTCTGCATCTGGATATGGATAGTATTTTCCTTTGTGAGTCCATTATATTTGCCTTGGATCATTGCATTGCTGAAAAGAGCTGAGCCATTCATAAATGATTATCACACAATGTTACCGATACTATATAAATGTTTTCCTGATTCTTTTAATTTCTCTTTCTATCAGTTTGTAGAAGTTTTTCCAGGTTTTTCTGAAATCTGCATGTTCATCATTTCTTATTGCACAATAGTATTCCATTACATTCATATACCACAGCTTGCTTAGCCATTCCCAAATTAATGGTCATCCCCTCCATTTCCAATTCTTGGCCACCACAAAAAGAGCTGCTATAAATATTTTTTGTACATGTGGGTCCTTTTCCAATTTTTATGATCTCTCTTAAATACAGACCTAGTAGTGGTATTGCTGGAACACAGTTTGGTTGCCCTTTGGGAATTGTTCCAAATTGCTCTCCAGAGTGGTGGGATCAGTTCAAAACTCTACCAGCAGTACATTGGTGTCCCACTTTTCCTATATCCACCCCAAAATTTATAATTTTCTATTTTGTCATATTAAGCAATCTGATAGGTGTAAGGTGGTATTTCAGAGTTGTTTTAATGAACATTTCTCTAATCAAAAGTGTTTTAGAGTATTTCTTCATATGCCTTTAGATAGCTTTGATTTCTTCACCTGAAAATTGTCCATTCTTATCCGTTGACCATTTTTTCTAATGTGGAATGGTTTATATTTTCATATATTTAACTCAGTTTTCTAAATATTTGAGAAATGCAGCTTTTATCAGAAATACTTGCTATAAAGATTGTTTCCCAGCTTTCTGCTTTCTTTCTCTTCTTGGTTGCAATAATTTTATTTGTACATTTTCAACTTTTCAAGTTTTCTAGTCTACATTTTGTAATGCTCTCTATCTTGAGTGGTCATCAATTCTTCCCCACCCATAGATCTGACAGGTAGACTATTCCTTCCTCTTCTAATTTCATTACTTAATTGTCTATGGTACCTTTAAGCAAGATCTAGTTTCATTCCTTATATCTTTAGATTATGTCTATTTTTGCTTTTACTTTGTCTAAGATCAGGATTACTACCCCTGATTTTTTTTTTGCGTCAACTGAAGCAAAATATATTCTGCTCCAGTCCTGTGTATGTGTCTTGCTCTGTATGTGTCTCTCTACTTCAGGTGTGTTTCTTGTAAGCAGCATATTTTAGTATTCTTGTTTTTTTTTTATCTCTTCTGGTATCCACTTCTCTTTTGTGGGAGAATTCATCCCATTCACATTCACAGTTATGATTACTACCTTTGATTTTTCCCTCTATTCTCTTCTTCCTCCTGTTTGTCCTCTTCTCTCCTTTAACTATTTCCCATCTTGTCCATGTTTTACTTCTTTTTACTTCCTCTGATCTGCCTTCCCTTATGACAGTACCCACCTTTACCCCCTTACCTCTTTTTTTTTAAAAAAAAGTTTATTTAAATAAAAAGATGTTTGACTTCAAGGGAAAACTATCTAGTATAAATTTATTTACAGCAATTTATCCCTCCCAAAGACAGATTGCCCTACGTGTAAAACCTACATACAAAAATGTTATAAAATCATCTCTTAGTTTTACAATGATAAATGAAAAACATTGAAATTATCCAATCAAACAAGGTATACAAGGATTTTAAAAGTTTTTTTTTAAACAGTGAGAGCAAAAAAAAAAAACCTTACTGGGATATAAAGATAAAAGTTGAATGAGTATGTCCTTAATGGAAAAAAGGGATATTTTCCCAGAGTCAGTTTGTTTTTCCCCTCCCCATCTCCATTTGATGTTGATCAAAACATACCACTGATTATTTAGTTAAAAAAATATGCATTATGCCTGTGCACATACATCACTTATTTTATGTACAATACAGAAATGGGGAAAGAAATAAAAGAAGAGAGGAAACTGTACTGCAATAGTCAGGATGTGGATGAACCAAATCTTGGTTTTCTAATTACGAATGTATTGTTTTCTTTGGAAGCTCAGTTCTGGAGTAGAGTTGCACATTCTCTTTTTTGCAAGTGCCTCCTCTCTGTTGTTGGAATACATCAGTTGTACCTTCATCTTCCATTTCCAACTATGCAGGTGTGTCTGTTTAATTGATTGGTGGGCACATCAAATCAGAATCTGATCTGCCTAACTGACAAATCATATTGTTTGCAATAGACTTTCATTAGTTTACTAAGTGGTGTGTGCCTCTTAATCTTAAATTGTGCCACCAAACCATCTTGTCCTGCCACCTTCAAAGTAATGTGGTCATTGTTTTCAGTCTTGACTCCTTCCTTTGGCTTTTCATCAGCCATGGGGAGTCTAGGGGTCTCCTCAGCCACTGCTCCACAAATGAGGCACCAGGATGGTCTACTCCCCTCCATTATAAAAAATCTTTCTTGCCTCTTCAAGTGAGATAATTGGCCCCATTCTACCTCTTCCTTCGTTCTGCACCCTTTGTACTCCTCTTTCTCATCCCTTAATAATTTTTATAATTTCCTCAAATTCACCCATATTAACTATCTATGTATATTCCTTCTACCTGTACTGTTAGTGATATGAGTTTTAAGAATTATGAGTAGTATCTTCCCATGTAGACACATAAACAGTTTATCTCTATTGAATCCCTTATGTTTTCTTTGACCTGTTTATGCTTCTGTTAGGTCTTGATAGTACAGGTCAAATTTTTGGTTTAATTCTTGTCTTCTCCTTATGAAGGCCTGAAATCCTTCTATTTCATTGAATGACCATTTTTCCCTTGATGTGTTATGATTAATTTTGCTGGGTAAGTAAATCTTGGTTGTAGCCTCAGCTCCTTTGCCCTCCAGAGAGTATCATGTTCCATGACTTCCAATCTGTTAAAGCTGTAGCTGCCAAGACTTGTTTGATCCCAATTGTGACTCCCCAATATTTGAATTATTTCTTTCTGGACACTTGTAGTATCTTTTCCTTGATCTGATAGTTCTGAAATGTGATTATCTTGTTCCTTGGGGTTTTCTTTGGGGATCTCTTTCCTGTGTTAATAAGTAGATTCTTTCAGTGCATTTTTTCCCTCTGGTTCCAGGACATCAGGGTAGTTTGCCTTCATAATTTCTTGAAAGATGCTATCCTGGACCTCGTTTTGATTATGGTTTTCAGGTAGTTCAATGATTCTGAGATTCTCCCTCCTGGATCTATTTTCCAGGCGAGTTGTTTTTCATATGAGGGGTTTTATATTTTCTTTTATTTTTCATTCCCTTGAATTTGTTTGATTGATTCATGATGTTTTATAGTCGTTAGCTTCAACTTGTCAAAGTATAACTTTTTTTTCTTTTTAGAGGGGGGAAAGTAGGGCATTTGGGGTTAAGTGACTTGCCTGAGGTCACACAGCTAGTAAGTGTTAAGTGTCTGAGGCCGGATTTGAACCCAGGTCCTCCTGATTCTAGGGCCTGTGCTCTATTCTCTGTGCCACCTAGCCACCCCACAAATATAACTTTTAAGTTATCATTTTCTTTGATTAGCCTTTTTACTTTCTTTATCATTTGACCAATACTCCTTTTATGGAGTTGTTTTCTTCAGTGGATTCTTCAATCTCCTTTTCCATTTGACCAATTATACTTTTTAAGCCATTTTCTAGACTGCTTATTCTTTTTCTCTCACACAATTTTCTTGTATCACTCTCATTTCTTTCCCAATTCTTGTATATTTCTTATATGATTTTTAAACTCCTTTTTGAGCTCTTCCATGAGATCTTTCTGGCCTTGAGACTAGTTCTCATTTTTCATTGAGATTTTGCCCATAGGTGTTTTGACTTTGCTGTCCTTTTCTGAGTCTGTTTCTTGGTAATATCTTTCTATGGTCCCATTCTTTTTATTTTTTCTTCATCTTTTTTTGGGGGGGTACTTTTTCCCTTTTTTAAAAATTTGAGCTCTGCTCCCAGGGTGGAAGGGGCACTATCATAGCTTTCTTGTGCCAGGGTTTGAAGGCTTTGGTTGTTTATCTGGTGCTATGCTGATGCTGCCCTGAGGCCCCTTGGGGACCTTCATGTCTGATGCCATGCTGAGGGGATGGGGTGAGGGATGACTCGCACTATTGGAGATCAGAGGAGTCTGACAACTTACCTTGTGCTGAACTGATGTTCTACTGGTGGTATCTGTCATGTGCTAAGGCCTGTTGGGGTATTTCTGCATTTGCCCATGACCATATTGAGGCACGTTGAGGTCTGGCCATTGGAGGATTCCTGTTTGTCTGGGGCTTCATTGTTTTATATAGCTAGTAAATATCTGAAGTAAAATTCAAAAGCAGGTATCTTATCTGCTTGTTCAACATCCTTTGCACTACCCTACGCTGTTGTTTGATTTAGTAATTCAAGTAAAGCCCAATTCTCCCTCTCCCTAAAAAACCCAACAAAACAAAAAACAACAACAACAAAAACACCAAATACAACATTCTATAGAAAAAGCATGAGAAAAGTTTGGGAAGGTTGGTTAGAACAAAATCATGGAAGGCCTTCCATGACTGTCTGAGGAGTCTGGATTTTCTTCGTTAGGTAACAATAAACCATTGAAAGTTATCAAGCAGAGGAGAGTGATAAGTCAGTAAGTGTTTTTGTTTGTTTTTGGCATTAGTGAGCAGATTCCCTGGAGGGAAGAGAGACTGGAGAGAAGAAATCTAAGTAGAAGAATTTTACAATAACCTAGGTGGAAAAGAGTAGGCAATAAGGGTCTGATGTATAGAAGTTATGAGAATGAAAGGGATGGAGAGATGAGAAAGAATTAATGGGGAAAAATGCTAGGACTTGGTAGCCAACTTATTTAATGCTAATAGTGGTAGTATTATCAGCAAAGGGGTGTCAGGATGAGCTGATTTTGAAGTTTGAGGATCTAGAAGATAATTAGTTAAGTTTGTGTTCCTCTGTTTGAGATGCCAAGTATCCTTATTCATTTCCTCACTTTCTCCCAAATGCTACCTTCCTTTTTTCTCCCTGCCAGAAATTTCCTCACATGTCTTCTCTGCCAATCCGTATTTTTTTCTGACTTTCAAAGCTCAGCTCATGTCCTAGCCTCTTCATGAAGTATTTTCTGACCATTTCAAGCTGTGATGCTCATCCAAACTTTTCATTTCATGAATGAGTAAAATAAAGCTCAGAGAGGTGGAGAAACTTGCTCAAAGTCACACTCATTGTCTTTTTCAGTTGCCCGATGATATCACTTGCATGACCATGTCCTAGGTTTTCTATACATAACATTCCATCTTATACCTCTATGCCTTTGCACATCTATCCTCCATGCACAAAATGTTCTCCCTCTTCACTTCTACCTTCTAGAAATCCTAGCTTCATTCAAAACTAAGTGTATTACTCTTTTTAGAGACCATACTTAAAGCAGCCTTGTTATTCTCATTCCTTCCCCAACAAATAACCATGTATTTAGTTTGAATACAATCTATAATTATTAATGTGTGTACCTACATGTTACTTCTCTTTAAGAGAATATAAGATTTTTGAGACCAGGTTTTTTTTTCATTTTTTTTAATCCCTGGAGCCTATCTCAGTACTTGGCACATAATGAATGCTTAATAGAGTCATGGATTTAGAACTAGAAAGAATCAGAAAGACCACTAATTCTAACCCATACATTTTAAAGATATAGAAATGGAGGCCCATCAAATACAGATCTTCCTGACATCATGATCAACACCTTGTACATTATACTGTGGCGCTTGTTGAATAAACTAGTATTCGTCCTGGCACTCATACAGTTTCCTTTAATTGGACTCTGATACCTCCCATTGATGAACCTGATAAAATGTCATCATCTGGAATTATTGACAATAAAGTTGTAGAGAGCTAGCAGAGGCAATATTGAGAAGGAAAAGGAAGTTTCCTTAAAGGGTTCTCTGAGGGCAGGGATTAAATATGAAAATTAAGCTGACCCGCTCTCCAGTATTGTTGATACAGTTAGTAATATAGTAACAGCAACATTCAGTGCTCATGGCTAGGTCATACCAATTTAATAAAAAATGACAACAGCAACAAAATTAAACTTTTAATGCTATACCAATGAAATATCAAGAGGATATTTTGTAGAACCTGATCAAATATTGACAGAATTCATTTGGAGAAACAAAATATCTATAATATCAAGGGAAATGATGAAAGAGTAGGGATGAAGGGTAATAGCGCTTCAAGTCCTGAAAATATATTCTAAAATATCAGTCATCCAAAACATCTAATATTCAATAAAAGTAGAGAGATAAATAGAACTGATTTAAAAAGGAAGAACAAGAAAAAAACAGAATTCAATAACTCCTTTGTTGATTAAAAAAAAACTACAGGGAAGATTGGAAAACAGTCTGAAGACATTCCCCTTTTAACATTCCTAGATGGGGGAGGGATGCAGAGAGAAGGAAATTAAAACACTTTCATTTCCATAGTGACTGTCATCTAGTTCTTGTTCTGTTCTTTCAACCCACCTAAGCCTCTCATCTGCCTTTTCATGCTTAAAGAGCCCTCAAGATTTTTTCCTGTTTCCATCTCTTCACTGTTACTCAAAGGCAAGATTATCAAAGGATAGTCAGGAGTTCAAGGTTGAAGATAGGCATGGGGTAAAGGGTTGGTATACTCTGGAGGTCCAAAAATTCAAAATTTAAATGTCTAAGCAAGTCATGACAATGTGCCAGAAAAGAGAGAGCTATGGAATGCACCTTATCTGAGGTAATATATGTCTGATATGGGGCCTACTAATGTCATGCCTGGATAGGGAGACTAGATACTGGGTTATCCTAATTGTGTTTCCACAGTATTCAAATTGCTTCCTCTTGGCAGCCTATAATATTTTCTCCTTGATCTGGGGACTCTGGAACCTGGCTATAATATTTCTAGGAGTTTTTTGGGGGGGATCTTTTTCAAGAGGTGACTGGTGAATTCTGTCAAGTTCTATTTTGCCCTCAGGTTTTAAAATATCACGACAGGGGCGGCTAGGTGGCGCAGTGGGGGCGGCTAGGTGGCACAGTGAATAGAGCACCAGCCCTGGAATCAGGAGTACCTGAGTTCAAATCCAGCCTCAGACACTTAACACAAAAAACTAGCCGTGTGACCTTGGGCAAGTCAGTTAACCCCAACTGCCCTCCAAAAAGCAAATATACATATATATATATATATATATCAGGACAGTTTTCCTTGAGAATTTCTTGAAGGATGCTTTCTAAGTTCTTTTTTTGATCATAGCTTTCAGGTAGTATAATAATTTTCAAATTGTCTCTCCTGGGTCTATTTTCCAGGTCAGTGGTTTTTTCAAGGCGATATTTCACATTGCCTTCTATTTTTTCATTCGTTTAGATCTGTTTAATCGTATCTTAGTTTCTCATAAAGTCATTTGTTTCCATTTGCTCCACTCTAATTCTGACAGATTTATTCTCTTCAGAAAGCTTTTGAGATTCTTTTTCCATCTGGCAAATTTGACTTTTTAAGGCATTCTTCTCCTCATTGGCTTTGTGGGCCTCTTTTGCCATTTGAGTTAATCTATTTTTTAAGGTGTTATTTTCTTCAGTAAGGTTGTTGACTATGTTTTCATGATTTTCTTGAATCATTCTCATTTCTCTTCCCATTTTTTCCTCCACTTCTCTTATTTGGTTTTCAAAATCCTTCTTAAGCTGATCTATGGCTTCTAGACAGTCTTCATGTATCTTGGAAGCTTTTGGTGTGAGAGTTCTGACTATCTTGTTTTGCTCCCATTCCATACTTTCATCCTTTTTGTCCCCCAAAAAGTATTCTAGAGTTTGGTTGCTGTTCTTACTTTGCTTCCTTTTCCTGCATGTTACCAGTGAATTACTTGTCTTTTTAGTTCTGTGGAACTCTGCTTCCAGAGGGGAAAGCTTTGTCCCAAATTTTTGGGGCTTTCACAGCTGCCAGAGCTATTAGGAGGCTGGTGAAGCTCCCACCAGCTTTGGTTCACTGAAAATGCACCCCAGGACCACCACCCAAGACCATGATCTGTATCCAAGCTGCACAACACAAGCGCACTTGACCTCTGAACAATTGCTTGGCCCACCTGAAGTCTGCATGCCAGGAGCTATGAAGCAGCCAGGTGGAAGCTACTGCAGGGCCACCACTTCTACTACTTTCTTGCCCTGGAGGCAGTTTGGCAGGACCCCTTTTCTCTCCCAGATTTAGCTGAGTTCCACTGACCTTTCACTTAGTCCTTATTTATTCTAGCTTGATAATTCTGGAAACTCCCACAGCTGCCACTGATGCACTCTCCTGAAGGCTCCAGCTGCTGCTTGCCCTGGCCACCCCCCTCCCAGGGCCAGGACGCAGTTTCAGGCTGGGCTGGTTTCAGCTCCCAGTGGCCTGTGATGAGTCCTACCTGCCAAGTGGTCTTCAGAGGGAGGTGTATTTTTGTGAATTTTTGGAGTCCTAAAATTTGTTTAGAGTCATATTTTATGGGTATTTGAGGTGGCCATGTGAGAGACACAGCATTTTCCTGTTTCTGTGATGCCATCTTATCTCTGCCGCACCCACCCACCCCAATTTATTTAATGAAAGGAAAAGGAGAGGAAGTAGAACTTTTAATAGATGAATTTACTTGAGCATATTAAAAGCAAAACAATTCCATGTCCAAAATTATGTCTAATTTTGCATAATGAGTCATCAAATTTATCACAGAAAGAGGAAATTACCCCCCCCAAATATTTATAGTAGCTCTTTTTAAAAATTTTATTTATTTTTATTTGTTTTCTTATTTACATCATTCATTTCCATGAGATTTTTGAGTTACAAATTTTCTCCCTGTCTTTCCACAACCTCCAACCCCAAATCAGCAAACCCACTGTAAAGCCCGTCCCCCAATCTGCTCTCTTTTGTGCCCTCCTCCTACACCACTCTAACTTTCTGGTAGGGCAGGGAGGGTCTCCCAACCCCAGTCCCAGTATATCTTAATTCCTAGTTGCATGTATGGCAGAGCTTTAAATTCTAGATTCTTTTGGTTCCTCCCTTTTCACCCACCCCCACTGGAAGGACAAGCAATTCAATACAGCTTATGCATGTGTAATTGCACAGGACATCTTCACAGTGGACATATTGTGACAGTCTGATCATATGTACCTCCTTCCTATCCTGCATTCTCTACCCTGTCCCTGTCCCTTTAGTGAAGTGTGTGCTTCCAGAAACCCTCCCCAAGACCCTGCCTTCCCCTCCATCATCCTGCCTCTGATCCCATGCCCCCTACTCTCCTGTGTGGCATGATATCCAGTTTAGAGTTTATGTCATTCCTTCCCTAAGCCAAAATCAATGAGAGTAAACAAAAGTAAAGTGGTAACAGTTATCCTTTGCCTCTTCTATATAGGATGATTAACCCCATTGTGTCTCTCCCTGTCTCCTCCCATTCTAGTTCTCTCCCACCTCAGAATTTCACCTTTTAGAGTATCATCCCTTCATATTCAATTGATTCTATACCCTCTATGTACACATATAAACACATATTTAGATATGTAGTCATATGCATATATAGCCTCCTATATAGACGTATGTGTAATTATACATAAATACATATATATATATATATATATATGCATTTGTATTCCCTTCACCAATCCTCATACTAAGAAAAGTTTCATAAGTTAATATTATTGTTTTTCCATATTGGCATGCAAATAGTTCAACTTTGATAAGTTCCTTGTGATTTCTTTCCCATGTCTACCTTCTCATGCTTCTTGTGTTTGATGGTCAAATTTTCTGTTCAGTTCTGGTTTTTTCAGCAAGAATGCTTGAAAGTCCTCCACCTCATTGAATGACCTTGTTTTCCCCTGGAACATTATACTCAATTTTGCTGGGTAGGTGATTTTTGGTTTTATTCCCAGCTCCCTTGATCTTCTAAATATCATATTCCAGGCCCTTTGATCCCACAGTGTAGAAGCTGCCAGATCGTAGGTTGTCCTAATAGTGTTTCCACAGTATTCAAATTGTTTTCTCTTGGCAGCCTGTAATATTTTCTCCTTTAACTGGGGATTTTGAAACCTGGCAATAACATTTATAGGAGTTTTCTTTTGGGGATCTTTTTCAAGAGGTGATTGGTGAATTCTTTCAAGTTCTATTTTGCCCTCTGAAACTAAAACATCAGAGCAATTTTCCTTGAGAATTTCTCAAAAGATGCTTTCCAATTTATTTTTTTTTATTATGTGTGTCAGGTAGACCAATAATTTTCATATTGTCTCTCCTGGATCTATTTTCCAGGTCAGTGGTTTTTTCAAGGAGATATTTCACATTGCTTTCTATTTTTTTCATTTCTTTGTAACTGTTTAATAGTATCTTGGTTTCTCATAAAGTCATTAGCTTCCACTTCCTCCACTCTAATTCTGAAGGAATTATTCTCTTAAGAACACTTTTGAGATTCTTTTTCCATCTGGGAAATTTGACTTTTTAAGGCATTCTTCTCCTCATTGGCTTTCTGGGCCTCTTTTGCCATTTGGGCTAATCCATTTTTTAACGTGTTGTTTTCTTCCGTCAGGTTGTTGACTCTCTTTCCATGATTTTCTCACATCATTCTCATTTCTCTTCCTAGTTTTTTTCCCTACTTCTCTTA
>JAQQSW010001769.1:0-16116 GCA_028646575.1 Pseudocheirus occidentalis
AGCTGCCGGAGCTCTTAGTGGGGTGCTGCAGCCCCCCCACAGCTTTGGCTCACTGAAAGCACACCCCAGGACCACCACTCAAGACCATGATCCAGATCCAGGCCACTCAATGCAAGAGCCCTTGGCCCTGATGGATCACCTCAGTCCCCCTGCTATCTGCAGGCCGAGGGCTCTGAAGCAGTCCAGTGGAAGCGGCTGCTGCTCTGTTCCTGCTGCTACCGCCTCCTCCCACTGCTTCCCTGCCCTGGGAGCAGTTTGGCTGGACCTGCTCTTCTCCTCCCCAGTTAGCAAAATCCACTGATCTTTCTCTTAGCCTTTTTTTCTTCTGGCCTGATAAATGTGGTAACTGTGCCTCCAGTGCAGCAGATCTGCTCTCCTATAGACGTGACTCCCCACCCAATGCCCCAGGGCTTGACCCGGCCGGGTTTCAGCCTCGGGTCCCAGACTGCTTCAAAGAGCCCCGCCTGCTGCGCTGCCTGTAGCAACAGATGTGCTTTGTGTCTTTTGGAGAGTTTTGGAGCTTGAAAATCTGTTTAGCCTCCCATTTTATGAGGTTTTTAGCGTGTTTGTGTGGGAGCTGTGGTGCTTTGCTGCTTCTATGCCGCCATCTTGGCTCCGCCCCCCCCATGTTTTCTTGATTAAATTTTGAATGGGGTTTTTCATCTTACACAATAGGAAAAGTGGAGAAATTTAGACAAAGTGTTTTAGAAAAACTGGATGAGAAAATAACCATTTTTAGTTGTTGTTGGTGGGATGCTTAACAAAGGCTTTACTAAGAAAGGGAATTCATCATAGTAGAATAATACTTAGAGGTGGATAATGTGTTATTTCTGTTTTATAGATGAGAAAACTGAGCCTCAGAACAACTGACTTTCTTAAGATCCCATTGCTATTAAATGTCAATGGACATTTTTTAGAGTCACATTTTATGAGTTTTTTAGGGTGTTTGTGTGGGAGCTGCGGTGCTTTGCTGCTTCTATGCTGCCATCTTGGTTCCGCCCCTGATAGAAGACTCTTAATAAAAGTTTGGCTGTCGGCTAATGTATTGGCTGATTGGGTAGAACCATTCAACTGATTTAAGATCCACCCTCATTCAAATATTCCCCTTCCCTTTGTCTTCTTCTGTCCCTCAGTTATTCTCTATAGATAGTTCCAGCTGGAAGAACCAGGATCTTTACAACTCCCTCCACTCCATTTATTTAAGGTACTTCTGACTAAAGAAACACCTGGCTGAGCCGTCATAAATACAGGAGAAAGCCATTACACAGCCTTGCTCTCTGTAAGAGATACTGGTTTTTGTCCCAACATGAGCCCATTCAAGTTCCAAATTCTACTAAGCAAATCTTCTGTTCTATCTTTTTTGCTTTCCTGCCTCTCTTTGCCCTCCCTACCTTCCTCCAACCCCTGTCTAAATACTTCTTGTTCTCATTAGTCATATAATCAATGGATTTAGAACCAGAAGAGAGAATGTGGCATAATAGGGCACTAGACATTAAGTCAAGAAGATTGAGGTATGACCCTGGACACAGGTTAACCTCAAGGAGCCTCAGTCTCCTCATCCATAGAATGTAAGGACTGGCCTCAATGAACTGAAATGTCCCTTCTAGCTCCAAATCTATGGGATTTTAGACATCATCTGGTTCTGCCTCCTTACTTTATAGATTAAGAAACTGAGATCCAGGAAGGAAGAGGGATTTTTCCTCCACAGGAATTAAATAGCAGAGCAGGAATTCAAGTCCAAACCTCCCAATGTTCTTTCCAGCATACACATAGTTCCTCTCCTAGGCCCTCCTGACTGTTCAGTGACCTGACACAGATCCAGGATGCTCCAGCAAAACAGATTTTTTAAAACCTAATTCACATATGAACTAGGAGTCAAGTACAACCTAACCATCTGTCCTCCTCCAGCACCAAGTGTTGCACTAAGGAATTTGGATCAATTAATCATTATAATTTGAGGCTGATGGTAACTAATTACATATAATTAAATGTATGTGGCCCATACATATGAAGATTTCTGATCACGTGGTCTTCTATTTAAATTTTAAAAAAACACTTGCCCCTGCAGTAGGCTCAAATATGAGTCCTCTTGGTCCTTACCCAAACATCTGCCAACCAGCCAGTATTTTTTTTCCTCCCTTAACCCACACTACCCACCTGACCAGTCACAGAGAAAGGTCTTTGTGAAAATGAGCAGCACATCCTCAGGCCAACATTGGGCTTTCTCTGGCTATTGAGGGGGGAGGGGATACATCTCTTGTCTATACTTTGTATCACACTTCCACTCCTCTCTCAGTGCTTAGCATAGGGCTTTGCATACAATAGTATCATAAGATTTGAAATCAGCAGTAAAGGTAGACAATGAATGAATGAATGAATGAATGAATGAATGAATGAATGAATAAATGAATGATGAATAATTTAGGAATCTAGAAGCAACATATCCTGCCTTACACCTAAGAAAATATTAAGATCACACTCCAGAGTATATGGTGCAGGAATTTCCTAAATACTCAAGTAAAATGCAGCTGATGGTATGAGCTGAGAGATGGTATAGAGCTGTGAGAATAGTGCTTGCTCTAGAAAGAAAATACTTGTGGTGAAGCCAGGAAAGTTCTTGTTCTCTTTTACATTTCTTTAACATTCCTCGTGAATGGGTAACTCCCTAAAGGAGTGCACTTGCTCAGACAAATGCAAAGTTATTTATGCCCTATTTCCAATTCTAATTATCCCTCTCGCTATCCATTGGCTAGATGCAACGTCCTGAACAGCCCACTTTTTGTTCTCTCCTCCTCAAACAGCTTGTTAAGCATGCATACAAGCTTCTGACCTTTGACTGGATCAGAAGCCTGGTTCTGCTAGGTCATAGCTCTGATTAGAGCCAGTAACCTCTGACCTATATCCTGCTATGACTCCTGTAAAGCTGGAAGTAGTTATTAATCCTGTGGAAACAGAATTCCTTCTTTGGTTTCTCACACAGCAATACAGGAAACAGGATACTTTGGACTTGTACCTCAGGTAAAGGAACATTCATACTTTCAGTTAGTCATATATCCTGGACGATAAACCTCAACCATTTCCTCAGTAGATAAGTTATCAAAGGATATGAATAAACAGTTTTCAAAAGTAGATTTGATGGAGGGTTTTTTTCAGGGGAGAAGGCAAGGCAATTAGGACTAAGTGAATTGCCCAAGGTTGCAGTTAGTAAATGTGTCAAATGTCTGAGGTCAAATTTGAATTCAGGTCCTCCTGACTTCAGGGTCAGTGCTGTATTCACTGTGCCACCTAGCTGCCCCACAAAAGTAGATTTGGAAAAAATGAATGAACATATGAAGACACCACAAATCACATAGAATGTTTTGAAAGAAGAGAAATTCAAGTTAAATAACTATCAGGTTTTACTTCACCCCATGCAAACTGGCAAAAATGGCAAAAGATGGGAACAAAAAAAATGGGAGAAATTGTAAAAAGACTAACATACTTATACACTGTTGGTGGAGCTGTGAAGTGGTTCAGCCATTCTGGATTTCAATTTCCTATAATGTAAAAAAGTGAACAAATTGTCTATAGCAAAAGCAACCCTATTGTTGAGCATAGAGCCCAAGGAGGTCACATGGAAACAATGGTTGATATATACGGATATATTAAAATATTCATCCAAGTATTCTTTGTGGTAGCAAAGAACAGCGAACAAAGTGGATGGCCATCAATTGGGGAATGACATGAAAATCAGTGGCACATGAATGTCATAGATTATGGCAGTACCATAAGGAATGAAAAATGTGAGAGAGTTAGAGTAACATGAGAAAATGTGAATGAATTCTGAGTGAAATAAGCCAAATAAAGAAAAACATGACACAAGGACTACAATATAGATAAAAAAGGAAGTTGAACTCTAAGCCAAGGGAAAACTAATGAAAGTCCTGAAGGAGAAATAATGAACCACAGCTACTGTCTTGGGGGTTAGGAGGAGGGGAGCAACTGGGACAGATCATTGTAAACATGGTAAAATGAGTTTTCTATATTTGATTCTTTTTGTAATAAAGAAGTGTTCAATCTGAAAGAGGAATGGGAAATGTCTGTCAATTCAAGACAAAAAGGGATCATATTTTAAAAAAACCCTCAATCTTTTCCTGGAACAGCCCTATTAGCAAAATCTTGTGTTTTATAGGGAGTTTAATTCACCAGTGATCAGGATCCTCTTGCCTGAAATCTTTCGCTAGAGGATCCTTATACCCGAGTTGAAGAATCCTTCACATAAAACATTCCGTAGTCGGTTGCTCAGATCAATTTCAGAGCCCAAACTATCCCCAAATTTGTGGCTAATGTCCACTTCCTTGCAGCTGTGACTGCAGCCACAGAATAATAAAAGTCACTGAGAGTTGCGGGCACATGGTGTACCAAGCCTCCAGCCGGGAGAAAGAATCTGTTGCTCCGTCCTGAGTGCCTTTGGCTCACAGGGGAGGGCTGATAACACAAAGCAGCCCTGAACAAGCCTCAGCCTTCAAAGCAAAGAAGCCTTCAGAGGTAAGAAAGCCTCTCGTCCCCTCCCTCCTCCCAGCCTGGCCCCCTCTTGCCACCCCAATCCTAGGGATACTTACGTTGCTGGCAGACAGATAGAACAGAGACTGCAGCCAGGAGTACTGAATCACTAGCCATCTCTCCTCTGGCCCCTTCCTTAGGCTGAATTATTTGTAGACTGGGAGGAAGAGGAAAGAGAACTTATCAGTCTGGTGAAAGGAACACACCTTACAAAGCAAGCCAAGCTCTCCCCAAGGCAGGGGGAAACAAACAAAAGAAATGGTCCAGAAACTAGAAGTTACCTTTGCTGAGGTAAAGGATCAAGCCTGCAGGTAGGTATGGGTTTAAGTAAACAATGAACGGTATCCACCCCAACGCTTATTTCCAGAAAGTGCATTAACTCTTTCAAGACAATGGGGGTGCCAGCCACTCCTTTAGATGATTGCAATAAGGAATACCCTTTTAAAACTTTAAAAAGCAAAGAGGTGTTTCACCTTTTCTGTGTATCAAGGTCCCCTTTCAATGTCTGGCAAGACCTCTCTCAGAATAATTATCTTTAATTAATAGAATAAAATATAGAGGGGAGAAAAACAATTATACTGAAATGCATTTACCAAAATGTTTTATTCATTCATTCATTCATTCATTTGTTTTGCTTTTTTGGAGGGAGAAGGTAGAGCAACTGGGGTTCAGTGACTTGCCCAAGGTCACATGGCTAGGTGTGTGTGTGTGTGTGTGTGTGTGTGTGAAGTGCCTGAGACCACATTTGAACTCAGAGCCAGTGCTCTATTCACTGTGCCACCTACCCACCCATACCAAAATGTTTTATAAAAAATTCACTGGTCCCAGGTTAAGATATTTCTCCAAAATCCTTATCTATTCCTTAAGAGGAAACCTTACCCCAAAAAGTAATACACAGGGTTCCTAAGTGGTAGAGTGGATAGAGTACTCATCCTGGAGTCAGGAGAACATGAGTTCAATTCAGCTTCATACGCTTGATACTTTAAAATTCTATGACCCTGGGCAAGTCACACAAACCCAACGTCTTCACCAAGAAATAAAAAGAGGGAGGGGGTTCTTAGGATAATGGGCTTAATCTCTCTAGAGCTAGAAGGCACTTCAGAGTCTTCCCTCTCTCTACACAAAATGACTTTGAGGCCCAGGCAGATTAAGTAATTTGTCCACAGTCACACAAATAGCAAGATTAGAGGTGGGATGTTCAGATATGCATCAGACTAGGGCCTCTGTGAGGTCACTTCTTGCTCTGAGATTCTGTCCCTTATTGTCACTTACTTCTGAGAAAGAATGCTGTGAGCTGATTCAGCCATACTGGAAAGCCATTGGGAACCATACCTCCAAAGCAATATAATGGGACTATAGTAGGTCTATGCCCCAAAGATATCAAAGAAAGAGGAAAAGGACCCATAAGTACAAGAATATTTATAGTGGCTCTTTTGATAGTGGCAAAGAGTCCAAGCAGCAGCAATACAAGATGGCAGCGACCACAGGCTCAGGAGTGAAAGTCTCTCGAAATTTCCAACTGTTGGAAGAACTTGAAGAAGGTCAGAAAGGAGTAGGAGATGGGGCAGTTAGCTGGGGTCTTGAAGATGCTGAAGATATGAAACTTACAAGGTGGACAGGAATGATTATTGGGCCTCCAAGAACAATTTATGAAAACCAAATATACAGCCTTAAAATAGAGTGTGGACCTAAATATCCAGAAGCCTCCCCCCTCCATATTTGTAAGATTTGTAACAAAAATTAATATGAATGGAGTAAATAGTTCTAATGGAGTGGCGGGCCCAAGAGTCATATCTGTGCTGGCAAAATGGCAAAATTCACATAGCATCAAAGTGATTCTGCAAGAGCTTCAATGTCTATTGATGTCTAAAGAAAACATGAAGCTTCCTCAGCCTCCTGAAGGACAATGTTACAGCAATTAATAAAAAAAAAATCTTCTCCCTTTATTCAGTTTATTATTACAGCAATTAATAAAAAAATCTTCTCCCTTTATTCAGTCTTCATTTTCCACAGTAGTAAATTTTCTAGATGCATCTTATAGACCTCAAAGTACTGGAAAGGAAGTTCCCATTCAAAGGCGATTTATCTTAAGATACTGTAAATGATACTAATTTTTTCACTTGAAATATAAGTTGTGCTATAACAAAAAAAAGATAGTGGCAAAGAAATAGAAAGCAATAGAATAACCAACATTTGGAGAATAGCTTGAAACTTAAGACATACTAATGGGATGGAATATTATTGTGCTATCATAAAGGATAAGGTTTTAGGAAGCCTTGGGAAGATTTGTATAAACTGATGCGGAGCAAAGTGAGGATAACCAGAACCATTTACACAATAACAATATCATAAAGCCAAGCAACTTTAAAAGACTGTAATGAGATTTGAAGTTCCTTTTGTATTATTAAACTAAGAGCTACATAGCACCTAGTTCAGATTAAGCCTCTGTTAAAGACACAGAAGGTAGGAACTCCTGTCTCCTATTGCTGACGTAACAGGAAAGGGTTGGCAGAAAGAGGAAGCTAATGCTGTCTGTATATAAGGAAAGAACCTGGCTGGGAGAGACAGATCTTTTGGGAATGAACTCCATGGATGCTGAAGTCACTGCTGCTGGGGAGGCTGAAGAGGAGCAGAGAAAGCTGAAAAAGGAACCCCCCCCCCCACACACACACACCAGGTTGAAGAGAATGATTTTGATTTTGAAAACCTGGATGGAGTGATTTTGATTCTGGGAACCAGCTGAAACTTCTGCTGAATCTGAGGGCCAGATGGAGCTGACAAAAGACTGAGGAAGCATGACTTTGAGGGATTTAAGACTTTGTCTGTTTGTGGCTTTGTTAAGCCTTGTCTTCCCAGGAACAGTGACTGTGAAGATTTGAGATGGACTGGATGCTGTGAGCTCCAATGTGGAACAGGAACTGTGCAGAGAGCTGGACAAGGCCCTGGGAGCTACCTGCCTTTGAACCCAGGTGGTAGTTTAGTGAATCCAGGTAGGATCTGGGACCATGGAAGGGGATCCAGGGAATCTGAGAAACCACCTCAAGTCAAGCTAAAAGAAGACTTTTCTTGGATACTTTGTACTGTAGACTGAGAAACTGAAAATTTTCTCATGACCTAGGGGTAGAGGGTCTGTGTATGTTCTGATCATTAAATAGTAAATGATGAAGGGTGATTGAATGATTGAATGGACTGAATGATTGATTAACTAAATGATTGTACTTAGTGACTAATGACTGAATAAGTGACTGAATGAGTTAACTCAGCATGCCCCATGAGTGGAGAATTTTGACTATTGTACTTTGTGATTGAATTAAGGATTTTGTTAATCCTTGAGTTACTAAATGATTGTTTTTTGTTCAAAACTTTATGACCCCTGTAGAAGAGACTATATGGCCATTTTCTATGATGAGTTGTTGTGGATATTATATTTTGATCATCTGTGGTAAGTTGTAACATTGTAAGTGCTGAACCTTGATTTTCTGTGAATGATTTGCTCTGATTTGTTACAGAATAAATAGTGTTCACTATACTGTGTAATCAGAATCTTAAAAGCTGTTCAGAGTAGCATTCTTCTGGATAGCCGCTTGTTCGTGACATTACAAAGACTTAGTCTAATAATGACCAGCCATAATTCCTCCAGAGAACACATGATGAAATATACTATCCACCTCCAGAGAGAAAAGTGATAGGCTCAGTGTAGATTAAGAACCTTTCCCCTCCACACAAGGCAATTCAGAAATTTGTTTAATTCAACTGTACATGTTTCAACAAAGGGTTTCTTTGTTTTGTTTTCTCAGGCGTGGTGGAAGGGGTGAAGAGAAGGAGGCAGGAGAGAGAGGAATCATTGATTGAAAAATAAAATTTAATTAGGAAAAAAAGTACTTCACTTGGAATTGGAGGAGTTATGTTTATATCCTTTTATTTACTACCTACACATATAGCTGAAGTACTAAAATTCATACAAGCCACTCTAATTCAGTATAGTCAATCCACCTAATTAGCATCCTAGAGTATTATTCACTCATTCATTCAACAAACATGGATTATATACCTACTTTATGCAAAACACCAGTGTAATCCATAATGTACTACAATAGGAAATTGAGATATAGAAAGAGAGAGGGAGTTCTGAAAAAAAGAGTTCATATGCAGTGCAAATCTAAAGACCACTCTTGTCCCCAAACAGGGGATAAGAAACTATGCCTCCCCACTTTCATTGGAGACATGTAGCACTATGAATGAATGAATGAACAAATGAACAAAATCATGTGTAAGTGAATGCATGAATAAATAAGTATTTATTAAACATTCACTAGGAAACAGTCCCTGTGTCTAAATGTTGGAACTACAGGCTGTAACAGCAATCAATTTAGCAGATACTTAACCCTTGGATACTTAGTACCTGTTGAGAGAGGCAGAGAATGTGAACTCTGTTTCCTGTGTGAAGCAGAAGGTATGAACTCTGTCTCCTGTGTGAACAGAGGGCATGAATTCTGTCTCCTGTTGCTGACTGGCAGGAGGGGGTTGATTGAGACAGGAGGCTAGTGTGTGTATGTAAGAAGAATTCCAAAGACAGAGAATCAGAACCAGGAATGTTTCTCCTGGTGGCTCCTGGAGGAGGAAGCAGGATTGTCCTAGCATCTGGGAGCTGGGCCTGCTGGACTGAGAACTGAGTTGGAGTATTCTATGAGACCAGAATCTGATGAAGGCTGCCTAGAAGATCAAGATTTCTCCTGGGTCCTAGGGCCAGCTGAACAGCTGGAGGACTGAAGAAGCATGGCCAGGATAGCACTTTATTTGTGGCCTGGCTGATCCTTGAGTTCCCAGCAACAGAAGTGCTGAAGGGTTTGAGATGTGCTAGACCCTGTGAACTTCAGTGTGTACCAGGAACTGCCCAGAGGACTGGACAAGAACCTGGGAATTGTCTGGCTCTAAATCCAGGTGACTGTTTGGTGGATTCAGGAAGGAGCTGGGACCATGGAAGTGGATCCAGGGAATCTGAGAAACCACCCCAAGTCAAGATGAAGAAAAGGCCGATACTTGGATACTTAACGTGTGATGAAATTGAAGTTTACTAGATACCGAGGGGTAGAAAGTTTATATAATTTGCTAATGACTGTACTTAGTGATTAACAATATTTAGTAACTGTGAATCTAGATAAGTGACTGATTAAGTTAATCAATCATGAGTGGAAGATTAATTATTGCATTGTGGATAGATTGAATGATTAAGAAGGGTTTCCCCCTTAGGGAAACTAGATGATTATTCTTTTGTTCTTTGTTCTAAATATTGAGGCCACTATTATGAAAACTATGTGGCCATTCTAATGTAAAGTTGTGAACACTATATTGTGATTTTCTGTGATAAGATATAATGTTGTGAATATTATACTGTACCTTGATTAGTTGTGAATGTTTGCCTTGATTTGTGATGGAATAAATGGAGTGTTTGCTATACTGTGTAATCAGAACCATAAAAGCTGTTCACAGTAGCATTCTTTTGGAAATCTGCTAGTGCGCGGTGTTACACAGGCTCAAGTAAGCAAAAGAGTTCCTACCCCCAAGGCATTTACATTCTAATAGAATACAATACATAATGCTAGAATTAGAAAGGTAGGGAGGATGCCTCCTTCATTGTAGCCTGGAGATGGCTAAAAGGTGTCATGGTGGACCTGAGACTACTTAAGATGAGGGAACCCAGGTGGCACAGTAGATGAAGTGTTATGCCTGGAGTCAGGAAGACTTGGCTTCTTGAGTTCCAATCTGGCCTCTGCCACTTACTAGCTGTGTGATCCTGACCAAGTCACTTAACCCTGTTTGCCTCAGTTGCCTCATATGAGTTGGACTATGAGTTGGAGAAAGAAATGACTAACCACCCTAGTGTCTTCATTCAGAAAGACCCACATGGGATCATGAAGAGTTGAACATGACTGAAATGACTGAGCATGAACAGTTCATAGCTCAGGGCCCAGGACTGCAGGGGTAGGAGTTCAAGCTCCAGATGGAAGGGGAGGAGCTATGTGGTGGAGTTATAGTGTAAAATGTGATATATGCTGTCAAATGTGGTTTGAATTAATTTTGCTTTACATGTTCTTTTTTTTGCCTCTTTGTTACAAGGAAAGATGTTAGGGTTACAGTGAGGATACAAGGAAGAACATATTCAGAAATGACTATGTAAGAACATCAATAAAACTGTTTCTTTTAAAAAAAACTCATGAAGAAAGAGATCTAGGCTGTAAACTCCAAGATGTCTTGTTGGCTTTCAGTGACTGAAATGCATATTCCTTTGGGCAGAGAACCTCCAGGTAAGATACCCTATGTGGACAGAGGGAGAGAATGGAGTGAGGAGGGAAGAAAGGAAAGAAAGGAGGGAAGGAGCTGAGTTGCCCAACTGGAAATAGCCAGTTGGGTCCCCAGTGTAGCAGCTAATACTACTCACAGATTGTTGATTGTCCTTAATTCCCCTAAGAGGACAATGATATCGGGAAGGCAATGTCATGGCTTGGAAGTGAAATGGATTTAAGTTTGAGAGGGATGGGCAAAGTCACCAGCCACAAGGAGCTTACAAACTAGTTGGAAAGACCCATGACAGAAGAGTGAGTAATACAAGACAGTACAAAACTCATTCCTCATGTATATGATATCCATTGTATATGCTGTTCAGAATGGGAGGCAGATGAGGGATGAAAAGCCAGTTGGAAATAACACTGGTCCAGGAGTACCCCAGAATTGAATTCAACTTCTGGCTTTGACATTTAATAGCAATGGGATCTTAAGAAAGTCAGTTGTTCTGAGGCTCAGTTTTCTCATCTATAAAACAGAAATAACACATTATCTACCTCTAAGTGTTATTCTACTATGATGAATTCCCTTTCTTAGTAAAGCCTTTGTTAAGCATCCCACCACCAACAACTAAAAATGGTTATTTTCTCATCCAGTTTTTCTAAAACACTTTGTCTAAATTTCTCCACTTTTCCTATTGTGTAGGATGAAAAACCCCATTAAAAATTTAATCAAGAAAACATGGATGTTTCTCAGGACAAAAACAGGAAATTTTTATACTCTTCCCTCCAGGGAAGAGGGTGGTCCTCTCCATGAGGGAACAGTGAGAGGAGGTGTGTTACAAAAACTTAACAAGAATTTGTACCCTAACGAAGTGAAGCCCCCTCCCACCACTGTCCCTTCTCCCATTGGCTGGGAGGCAGGCTTACAGTCTGAGCTTGAAATCTCCTCCAATGGTAAGGGAAAAGGAAATAGGAGATAGCCAATCGAAAGTGCCTATCCTTATTTGTCAAATGCCAAAGTGAAGAAGGGGGAAGGGTTCTAAGAGATTCCTAAGAACTTAATGCTGATTGACAGCAAGGGAAAAGGGGAAAGATCCTGAACAATCTGAATGATTCAAATGTTCACATCCTTATTTCAGAAAGGCTAAAGCAAGGGAGGGGAAAAGGTCTCAAGCAAAGGTGGAGGTTGAAAACTCCCAAAGGGCCTAATGCTTATGTGACAGTAGTGAAGAAGGGAGAAGGGGGAAACCTAAACTCTGATCTGCTCCCACAAGAAACCTTATGGACTGAGAAGTGTTCACCTTCCCCATTCATCCCCCCTTTTATTTTTCACCTTCTGAAAACTTCTCACACCACTTCTAAGATAACTCATCCACCAGTTTGTCACTTTCTTCCATATTATTATACCATACACTGTCCTCCATAATTCTTATTTTACCCTGAGATCCATTCCCCTCTTCCAGATTTGCTGCCACTTGCTTTCGAAGAACCCTTAATTTAACAGATTCAGAATAAGTGATAGATTATAATCTAGGGGAAATAATGGATATTAAGCAATTTAGTATGCAGGATCCAAATATGAGGCATTTATCCTACAAAGACGTAATAGGACATGGGAATTTCTTCACCACCCTGCCATTATGGGGGAGATGAAAGTCACAATCCCTAGAAAATGCTGCTCAAAAATTGCTCTCTGGAAGTAGCCAAGGAATGGTCTCTTGCAAAAACTACAAAATCTTTAAGAGAAATAACTAGGGTGATCCCCATGGTGTCACGCTATGGATACAAGAAAAACTATGTTGTAGAGGTACAGAAACATGAAAAGATCCCCAAAACAAAGACAATTATAAGTAGCAATAGAATCAATATGCTTGCAGCAATCAAAGTTCTCATGCCAGAAAGTTCAGGGCTCATGTATCCACCCAGTGGGAGGGCTGAGGCTGCATTGGAGGTGCAGTCTCAGGTTCTCAGACTCTCCTGATTCAATTGTTAGTGTCACAGGAGGTTCAACAGGTCCTTTTATTCTGGTATGGTGAGTCCAGTATCTCTCCTGGGTCCAGGATGGCTATATCAGAGGTCAGCAGGACCTGAAAAGGACCTTCCCCAAATGAGAATAAGCTTTTCCTCCTTCCAAGCCCTGATCAGGACTCAATCTCCTAGCTCATACCTGTGGACTGGAATCCCAAGGGTGGAGTCTGAGCAATTAGTTCTTTAGTCTGTAAAGCATGGAGATGTTTTACCAAAGAAGCTACATAACTACTAAGGAATTTGTCCTTTGGATCAAATAGGAAGTTCAAATCTCCCTTATCTCTCCCCAGGTAAAGGTGTTCCTATGTCCCTCCAAGGTTAGTTCTAATCCTGGCAAAGACTAGCAGGAGGCACCTAGTCCATGGTAGCTGGGTTGTAATTGTCAATTTAGTGAACTGTCTCTATTTCCTGATTCATCCTTTCCAACTTGCCAGAAGAGGAAAAATGCCCAGGAATATGGAACTCCCATGTAATTTCTGAGGTCTGGGTCAGAGATTTAAGGACCCCAGAAGTGAAATGTATTCTCTGGTCCACATCTCTTCTCTCCACAATCCCACATCTAGGAATGATTTGTTCAAGCAGGATTTAGCTAACTGCCTGCCCAGCTGCCCACAGCATGGGAAATACCTCCAATCAAGAGGTTAGGTGATCACCTATGACAAGCAAGCATTTTATACAGCCTACTGGAGGCAGTTCTGTACTCTGGAATGGCCTAATTTCCGGGGGCCTCCACCCAGCTTGACCCTGGCACTGGGGGGACTTATTTTGTCCTTTGACAAACAAGGCAGCCATCCACCAACTGCCATGCTAAGGTATACACACCTGGAGACATGCTTTTGACATCCCAGTGACTACCCTGGTATAAATGGTGTAGTACTTGCCTCATACTTGCTTTACAAGACCTCTTGATCATCAGGGAGGAACCAGTCAACATTTGTCCTCTTGTGCCCAAAGAATTCAGGCTTTCTGTTTCTCTTCCTAAGAAAAGGAGGGAGACGAGAGACTGGGAGGAAACGAAGGGATTGATCTTCCTGATCTGATCATCCCTCTAAAAAGATGGATGGAAACTTTTAGGTTCCTCATGGGGAGAGGTGAAGCTCCCTTCTTAATCTGATCTGTGATAAATAGAATGACTCTTTAGGAAATCTGCCTGAACTTCCCAAATCTCGAGGTCCTGTCTAGAAACTTCAAAAAATTCACAGTAAGTTTGAATATGACAAGATCTATGTATGACTGATAAAATGACCAAAAATCATACAAAGTCTTTGTATAAGTACTAACTTTCCTTTCACAAATTTTAAACTTGTGTCAGTATAAAACCCAATTATTAGAGTTCCTTTTAATCATTTGTACATAAACTTGCTACTTCTCAGCAAGACAAGCACGTTGTTTAGGAGCTTCGTAACTAAGACATCCCCCACCTTCCCAGGGTTGATGACCTTGTCCAAACAGATTGTTTCCAGGGTCACCTAACCCCTCCTCTCCATACACATTAACAATTCTAGGTTTTACAAAGCTTACAAGACGATTCACAGGACCTTTTCTTCATATAATTACAATAATTACTTTTTCACAAGTATATTTTTATAAATACTTGATTTATGCAATAACTCCAGATAGCTTGGTTAGTAATCTCACATGTTCCATAAATGATAGCAAAACGATATTAATTGAAACCTCCTTTTACACAAAGACAAACTTCAAAGTTTATGATTTCTTAAACTATAATATTTCAAAATATTATAACACATGGTTAGAATGCCCCATTCATCATTTTCCTGGGAAAGTTTACAAGCAGTTTAAAATCACCTATTATACTCAAGTCAACTTAAAGTATTCTGGGCCAGTATCATAACTGCTTCTTTTGATTCTAGTCCTTATTAAATTCAATAACTACCCAATGTCAACCCTTCCACTTAAAACAAAAAACTCCCTTCTTAAATCAAAAATAAACCTTCAAACATGGGAATTCCTTAACACTAATTTGGTGTTAAATGTCCTTGAGTAATGTAAAATTCCAACATATTATAAATCTCACATATATCCAAATTAGGACACATAAGTATATCCTTAGATGAAACAGACTAAAAAAATCATTACTCTTACCTTTTCCCAGGATTCTCTTCTGTGAAATAGGAATCCTTACAGCACAACTTTTGTACAGATTTAACAATCTCCTTAATAACATTTAAATTACTTTTAACAAAATAGCTCATAATTTTTCCAAATCATACAACTTAAATATATACAATGCCCACTTAATGTCTGGGGGCGGAGCCAAGATGGCGGCAAAGAAGCAGCAGCGTCCCACAGCTCCCACGCAGCCACCCTAAACATCCATAAAAATATGACCCTGGACAAATTCTAGGACTCTCAAACTCAAAAAATACAGAAAACACATCTCTTGCAGAAGGCAGTTCGGCAGCAGGGGATCATCATGGCAGGACCCGAGCCAACCTGTGAAAAATAGGGATTAAAGAAAGGTGTGAAAAATAGGGATTAGAGAAAGGCAGCTGGCAGGAGGGGCTCATCCCAGGCCATGAGTTGAGACCAAGCTCCAGGGTGGCCGGGAGGAGCTGAGCCTCCCAAGCCACAGTGTGAGTCTACTTTAGAGAAGATCTAAAGCACCTGGAGCAATCTGCATAAGCCAGGATTAAAGGTCAGTGAAAGTAAGTGAAGCTTTAAAGCTAAATTTGGGGGAGGAAAAGCAGTTCGGCCAATCTACCCCAGGGGCAAGGAAGCAGTGTGGGAAGGGCAGAAATTGCTGTAACAGGCGGCTGCCCCCACTAGACTGCTTCAGAGCCCCTGGCTGGTGGATCCCGCAGGGGGGCTGAATTGATTGATCAGGTCCAAGTACTCTTGTGTTGAGTGCCTGGATCCAGATCTTGGTCTTGGGTGGTGGTCCTGGGGAGTGCTTTCAGCAAGCCAAAGCTAGGGGAGGCTGCAACGCCCCCCCCCCAATAGCTCCAGCAGCTGGGAAAATCACAGTGATTTGGAACAGAGCTTTCCCCCCTGGAAACAGAGTTCCACAAAGCTAAAAAAAAACCAACCAGTTAATTGACTGGCCAACATAAGGAAAAGGAAGCAAAATAAGAACAGCAATAAAACTCTAGAATCCTTTTTTGTGAACAAAAATGATCAAAGCATGGAATGGGAGGAAGACAACACAGTCAGAACTCCCACACCAAATGCTTCCAAGACACTTGAAGAATGCCTGGTAGCTATAGGTAATCTAAAAAAAGGACTTTGAAAAACAATTAAG
>JAQQSW010001770.1:0-16113 GCA_028646575.1 Pseudocheirus occidentalis
GAGAGAGAGAGAGAGAGAGAGAGAGATTCAGACAGATTATGGCTATTGGAATTTATCCTGTAAGCTGCAGAGAGTTGTTGAAAAATTTGGGGCAGGAGAGCTTCAAACAGAAATGTGTTAGACTACAGAGTCAGAAGAGGAATACACTCGCTTATTGGGCATATTAGAAATAGCAACCCTTCACCCCAGAGAAGTCGCCACCTTTGGTACCACAGCCACCCACATCTCGTGCCTCTGAGCATCCTACAGAACCAAAGACCTCTTCCTCATTGTATCCAGCAGGGCCACAGGGGGGTGGTTCAATATCTAGGTGATGAGGCTCAGATTCATGGCAGCCAGGAGAACAAGGACAAGAAGGTGGGCACGGGCATGGTTTGGGGCAGTTGCAAGGACTGCTAGGGCCACGTGGTTCTATATGCGGTGGCTCTGGACGAGGGCAAGGCTCTGGATGGGGCTCTAAACAGGGCCGTGGTGAGGGACACGGCTCAGGCTGGGGTGCAGGGCATGGTTCAGGGCGCGGTTGCCAGCATGAGCGTGGAGCTGGTAGTGGGCATGGTCTCAGTCGTCGTTCTGGGGGTGAACATGAATCTTGGAGTGGACGTGGCTCTGGACGTGAGCAAGGAGCGCTACAAGAATACTGTGTACTAGAGCCCTGCCAGGTACGTCTGATGGGAGGGATCTGAACAGGCTGCCTCCTTGGGGGGACCTGAGCAGGACAGGTGGGAGAAGAAATTTCTACCCGGTATTTGGGACCACATCTCTGGGAAGATCCTGAATCTGGACGCCTAGGAGGGCAGCTATCATAGCAAGGCTGAGATTGGCGTGGGGGAGTACAATAAGTATAGGTAGGCTGAGATCTGCGTGGAGGGGAGCAGCTCCGATAGGCCGGCCGAGATACACGTGGAGGAGAACAGTAAGTATAAGTAGACTGAGATCTGCGTGGAGGGGAGCAGCTCTGATAAGTACGTCGATACACGCGTGGAGGAGAGCAGCTCCTATAGGCAGGCCGAGATACACGTGGAGGAGAACAGTAAGTGTAATTCGGCTGAGGCCTTCGTGCAGGGGAGCAGCTCCGGTAGGCCGGCCGAGCCGTGCGCGAAGGGGTGCAGCTGCCATAGGAAGGCTGAGGCCGGCGTGCAGGAGAACAGCTACGGTAAGCAGGCTGAGAGGGCCGTGCAGGTAGACATCCACCGTAAGATCGCTGGTATTGATTTTGAGGGGAACAGCCGCTGTAGGATCCTTGGTATTGGCTCTGAAGGGCACCACCACCATAGTACTGAGACTGAGTGGTACAGCTGGTATAATACCCCTGTGACTGGCGCTGAGGGGCACTGCTGCTGTAGTACCCCTGAGTCTGGCATTGAGGGTAGTATTCTACGTAAGTCTGAACTGGCTGAGAAGCTGCCACTGGCACATAGGTCTCAACAGGGCATGGAACTTGCACATAGTAAGTTTCAGTACAGCAGACTGGAGAGCATTGTACATAGGAGGTCTGAACAGGTTGTGCAACTTGGCATTCTATGTAGGATTCCTGAGCCTGACATGGGGCCTGGCACTGGACATAGCATATCTGGGACTGACCTGGGGCTTGACCATTTCCTGAACATATATTAGATTGGCCTAGGACCTGGCCTTTTGTAGATGAAGTCTGAGATTGGCTTACAACTTGACCCTTTGTAGAACAAGCCTGAAAATTTTGTACTTCACCAGCAGCCAGGCCTTTTATGGGGACAAAGGATGGGGAGGGGGTAAAAGAAGACCCTTTCACGCAGCATTCTGGGGCTGGCAGGCAGGGCTGCTTCTGCTGCTGGTCACACATGATTCTGACTGCAGATGAAAGGGCGCTGTGGATAGAGACAGTAGACATTAGTTTGGAAGGTTGGAGGAGGGGAAGAAATCCCAGAGTCAGAGAGAAAATTCAGAGCAGGAAGGAACTTGAGGGTTCAAACCCCACATCTTACAAATGTTTAAACTAAGGGCCAGGGAGGTTAAGCAACGGCTCATATGGATCATTGGGCTTTCAAAGATGGGGAAAGGAAGTTGAACATGAGTTGTCTCATTCCAAATGCAGGGTCATAATCACCACATTACAGCTCCTGGGGGCTGGTTGGAGGCAAGGATGTAGATAAATCCACACAGACACTCACTCTCTCACAAAACTGCTACAAAAAGGGACCTAAAGCCAAATGTCATTCACTGGGCTGCACACATGCCTCTTGCACCACAAACAAACGTGCTTTCAGAAGTCAATTTAAAAGAACTTTTTTAGTTATTGGCCGTTGTGCACAACACTTTGGGCTGGCCCAATCTAAAGCACTTTGGCATTCATATTGTCTGTGGAATGATTCGCCTCCGTGAAAGTGAATGCTGGAGAGATGAAGTCACACACAGGCACGCACCCACATACAAACTGTGTTGACGTATTGCCAAAACCACCAGTTAAGAAGTGGAGAATCTAATCAGAGTTACTTGGCACCATGCACGCAATAGCTGGTTGCCACCCAAGCAAAACATTTGTATTGTGGTGGAATTGTTTTTAAACAAACCTTTTTTATTTTTCAGAGAAAAATTCAATTTAATTCAAATCATCCAGTATATACAGACATAGGGGCGGCTAGGTGGAGTAGAGCATTGGCCCTGGAGTCAGGAGTACCTGAATTCAAATATGGCCTCAGACACTTAATACTTACTAGCCATGTGACCTTGGGCAAGTCACTCAACCCCAATTGCCCTGCCCTCCCCCCTCCAAAAAAAAAAAAAAAGACAAACCAAAGTGGAAAGAGGAATTGATTTGGAGTCAGAGAAGCTGAATTCAAACACTGATTCTTCCACTTAATACCTGTGTGACCTTGGGCAAGTCAGTTCACCTCTAGGTCCTGCCTTCAGCATCTATAAAATGAGGAGGGTTGAGATGATCTCCAAAGTCCCTTCCAGCTCAAGCTGAATAATCCTCCATATACACCAACTTTGCCAATAACCCTTTCCTTGCATACTACTCACAGCAAACCCCAGTTTGCACCAGCATAGAAGGAAAAGTTGGCTGACCTAAGGGGGTTTTGTTTGTTTGGTTGTTTATTTTTTCCTTGGACTGCCCCCCACCCCAATGAGATGAGACTAAGAGAATAAAAAGCAAGCAGGGACTGGGTGCTTTGGGCCCTGATGTATAATCCAGACACATATGCATCATTAGATTTCTCCTTGGCCTTATAAATATGGTGGATACGCTTCTACATAGGCAAGCATTCCAGATCTACATCCACATAGCACCCCCTGGCCTACCCTGGCCTGCCCTCCTTCAAACCATCTCACAAAAACAAGCAAATAAAAAAGTCACACAGAGGCAGACAAGGCAATCATTTGTTTTAGAGACTCTGGGAAAATCTCCTGTGCTTACTGAGCTGCCAGATCCTCCCGCTTTTCCCCTGATTTCTGAAACTCTTTTTCCAAGGGGTTCAAGTCCTTCCTGGAAAAAATTGCCATTCTTGCAGAGAGAGATGATACTCTGGTCAATTCACCTCGATACTCCAAAGAGTACCTATGATTTCATGAGTAGGGGGGATACAGATGTATCCCCCACCCAGGCAGGGTAGATGAGTTTCAGTAGCCATTATGGTCAATAGCTATTGTCCCATGGCCCAGTTTGGTGATGAGTCTCTTCAAACTTAATACACCCACTTTTCAGACAAGACACAGTTTGTCACAAGGGAGATTGCTTACAGTTTGTCCTAATTTGATAGCACTCCCAATGTCTTGTTCTCACTTGGCACAGCCCATTATAATCCAGGGTTACCTCTACCACCACAATGAAACCTCAGAGGAAGGTTTTAGTGGAGGAACTAATTTATTCCCAGATATCCATCGAATCAATCAATCCATCACTGCTTTGCCAATGACCACTGTGGTTTTACACACAGATCACATATGCTTCCACACTGCACTGTCTTCTTCTCCCCAACCCCAACAGGTACTCTTCTTGGTCTTCCTTTCTTTCTCCATCCTCATGGCTCCCAACAGTTTTTCTGCTCTGACTCCTTGTCACCTGTATCTACCCCTCCAGCCCTAACCCAAACCCCTTGTCCAATCTCAAAGACTTACCTTCCTTGATGCTATTGTGATCACTCTGGCTGAGGAGCCTTGGCTTGGGAGCTGATTTATAGAGTTGCAGAGTCTGACTTGGACCATGAGACAATTTATTGGCATCTGCTCCTCTCACGAGGTGGCAACTGAAGTCCTGGTGACAAAGATTGACATTCCATTGGCTGGTTCCCTCCCTGCACACACATGGGTGTGTCTGAACTCAATACTGAGACTTCTGGAATAGGAAGACACTATTGTTTCCCTTGTCCTTCATCTTACATGAGTTTCCTCCATTCCTAGAAGTCCTAGGAGGTTACAAATTGGTTGGGGATTACAAAGTTCTCCCATTCTCCATGTTCTTCCACTCCCCACACACAAACATGCATAATCCCAGAAGTCGCATTCTCTCTCCAATGGGATTTACCAGACTTTAGTAATCAACCAATTCCCACATAATGACTGAGTACCTACTATGTGTGAGACTAGTGTGCTAGATGTTGTGTCTAAGCCCTTCAACTCCAGTCCTAGAACTGGTCACTTAATTCTAGAATGGATTCCTGAAATAATTCCAAATTAGAGCCATGTTTCCATTTGAGTGTGAGCTCCTTGAGAACTTCTTATCTTAGTTTATTTTATTGTCTTTCTTTGTGTCCTTAGGGCTTAGCATAATGCCTGGCACACAGTAGGTGTTTAATAAATGTTAGTTGACTGACACACTTGATTCTCTGTGACCTATGCTTGCCTGGGCATGTGCAGTGGGACACATCCAGACCTGTACATATTAATTGGGTCTGAGTAGGGCATGTGTGGCACATAGAATGTCCAAGGAGAAGTCCTTAGGCTTTGAACCAGTGACATAGTCTTTCATATTCACATTAGCATGTAAAAAGCAGTCAAGGAGAAAGCCCACCATCTTTTCAGACCCAGCAAATGTCCCACTCCATGGAGGTTACATTTTGCTGTCTTCTGTGTGTCATCTCTGTGGGGAAGGAAAGGAGATAAAAGACTGTCTAACAATTCCATAAGACTCATGATGAAAAATGTCATCCATGTACAGAGAAAGAACTGATAAGAGTCTGAATGCAGATCGAAGCAAACTATTTTCATTTTATTGCTTTTGTGGGGGTTTTTTCCCTTTTGATCTTTCTTCTTTTACAACCTGACTAATATGGAAATATGTTTTACATGATTGCACATATATAATCTATATCAAATTACTTACCATCTTAGGGAGGGGAGAGTGAAAGGAGAAGGAAAAAATTTAGAACTCAAGGTTTTTTAAATGAATCCTAAAAATTGTCTCTTGGAAATGAATCCTAAAAATTGTCTATTGGAAAAAATAAAATATAAATTATTAATTAAATACCTTAATTAAATTTAAATTAATTAAATATAAAAAAAATAAAATGCCATTTTTAAAAAGACTGTCTTAGTGCTCAAATGAACCAGAGCCAGAGTTATAACTTCCAACATGTTTTCTGACCCCTGCGTTTGGAAGCTGAGTAAACCGTGGTGGACAAAGGACTAGACTTTGAGAAGAGCTGAGTTTGAATACTGCCTTAGAAAATTTAGTTACCGTTTGATCCTAGGAAAACCATTTCATTTTTCCTGTCCTGTTTCTTTGTAAAATAAGGATAATAATAACTCCTATAACAACCACAGGGTTGGGGTGGCTAGGTGGTGCAGTCAATAGAGCACCAGCCCCGGAGTCAGGAGGACCTGAGTTCAAATCTGGCCTCAGACACTTAACACTTACTAGCTGTGTGACCTTGGGCAAGTCACTTAACCCCAATTCCCTTGCTTCATCCCTCAAAAAAAAAACCACAGGGTTGTTATAAGGATCAAATGTGATAACATTTCTACAATGCTTTTCAAACCTTAAAGTGTTATACAAATTTTAGCTATTTATTATCATTTCCTTGCCTACTCAGACCCAAGGTCAGCTGTTTACATCCCCCCAATACCTGAGATTAGAGGCAAGGTACTGTAGCTGTCAGCCATATTATATATCCCCCATAGCATATGTTTGGCATCACATGTGCTGTGAGATGGGGAGTAGAGGAAGAAGGAATGAGAGACTACTTCTAGGACTACATGGCCCCTTCACAATGGGAATCATTACATTTCAATGACTAGGAGAAAGTATCGGTTACATTTTAGGTGCTGATTCCTGGGAGAGTAAAGTGATGGAAGGCAGTAGTGGCCAAAGCCCAGGGACTGAGGAACTTTGCAACTTCTGCCATTTTCTGCTTCTTGGAACTTCAGGAGGGAAGAAGGAAGGGGGAAGGGATGGAGAGGCAGAGGTAACCTTCAGAGGAACAGTGGAGAGAAGCATCTCTAAAACCATTTCATTGACCTTCATAGGAAATAGTCCTGAGTTTTCTGAAAACAATCCCAAACCTTGAAACACAGGATTCTTCCTTCTCTAACATGAAATCATGGAAGCCTAGAATTGTGGATGGCTTAAAGAGTTGAGGTTAGGGTGAAACATTTTAAAAATAAGGAGGAAAATGACTTTCTTTTTCTTTTCAAAATGCTTAGTATGCTGCGTTCTTTTTATGTAGACTCCAGGCCTTTCCCCGGGGACTTTCTTTGTTCTAAGGAGTCTGGAAACTAAATAATTCTTTTAAATCCATTGTTTTGTGACCATTAACTAAGGTCTAGTTCCTCTTAAATGATATTCTCACACACACATATGTATGCATATGTATATATATATATATATATACACCAATGGGATGTAATAGGTTTCATTATCTATATCCATCAATCTGTGTGTATGTGTGTAATATTCCTATATGTATATATGTGTATGCATGTATACATACATATATATATATACATATACATATACATATATATGAAGGAAATGGCAGACCACTGCAGTATTTTTGCCAAGAAAACCCCCAATGGCATCACAAAGCATCAGACATGATTAAAACAACTGAACAGTCCGTGTTAGACTGGTCTCTGTTAGAGTTTGCCTACCAAGAAAATAACAAATTCCATTACTAACAAAATTACCAGCAATGACTTGAATGACCATACTCAGATGGAAATATTTAAATATGTGGTGACATAGTACATAGAAAACACACAAGAGATTGAGAACAAAAGGAGATGGAGAGGAATCTATGTATGGTTCAGTGACCACCCACAATGCCAGAGGACCAATAATGGGAGTGTGCTGCCTCCTTTCTATGGACTCAGGGTGCAGAAAGAGATGTATGTTTTTAGAAAATGGTCAACGAGAGAATTTGTTTTGTTTGACTATACATTTTTGTTATAAGGGTTTTGTTTTCTTTTTCCAATAGGGTTTGGATAGGAGGGAGATAAAAATCGATTTGGAGGGTTTTAATTTTTTTTAAAGAAATTTATGTATGTATATGTGATACATATGCAATATGATAAATATGTTTTTGACATAGTTTTCAAGATAAAGAGATGTCTAGTGATAGAAACAGAAATGAAGGTAGAATTATATAGGAATAGAACACTATATAGGAAGATTTCTAGAGACTGAAAGATAGAAATACACTGAGATCATGATCCATAGATAAATATTGAATGCTAACAATATAGACAAACAGAAAAATAAACAGAAAAAAAGGACACCAGGACACCATGAAGCCACTGCTAGAGAGGTTACCACTGGAACAAGTTGGGAGACAGACTTTGGAGAAGTTCACCTGAAGTGCTATCTTTCAGAGGAAGGAAATGTGATGCCATTGGTAGCTTCCTGCTTTAATTAATTATTCTTGTCAAGGAGGAACTAATTCAATTGTATCAGCACTCACTCCATTTCTGCATTGAAGCAAAGCCCCTATTGCCCTCTCCTAGTTACAGCACTGTCTGAAGCCCTCCAGGAGCTTACCTTCTCTGTGAAAACACAAGTTCGATGTAGTTAAACAGAACACAGGTAGAACAACGTCAGACTGACAATACAATACTGTGGCACACACTATAGGTATCAGAGAAGCTCAGAGAAGGGGTAGGTCAGGGTGGGCTGAGGTAGCTCAGGAGGACATGTCAAGAAAATCTCTTTAATGTAAACTCTTGGGGCAGTGACTTTGAGGGCAATTTTATCTTAATCTTTGCATATCCAGCACCTGGGACAGTACCTGGCAGGTAGTAAGGGACCATTAATTTGTTGACTGATGATAGAGACCAACCATGATGAGTACTACAAGTGTGCCTTATCATATTATAATAGATGGAATCATAGGAATGTTTGTTTAAATTGAATTTTTGTGAGTTAAATTACATTTTCCTGGTTTTTTCCATTACTTATAAAATTAGAACTGTGCTCCCCCAGGAAGGATAGAGACCCCAAGACTAAATTGTAATAATCACACTGAAGAATGCATTAGACCTTCCTTGTTATGTATTTACTCCAAACTCTTTGACAGACAGACCTGTGAAAGATCGGAATTTAGAAAGGTCAAGGTCACCCACTGCAGCGGGGCCATCTCCAGTCATCTTGACCTTTGTCTTGACACTGGAGTTAGATGACTCTGGAGGAGAGAGTCAGGCTGACACCTTTGCCCAGCTCTACCTCGTGTAAATCCAGTTCATGCACAAGGCAAAACATCTCCTTCCTGATGTCATTAGTCATCTTTGAAATGAAGGATGAACTACAACTCCAAACTTGAGTAGAAAATGTAATAAATAGTAATTTATTATAATAAATTAAATTAATTAAATTTAAATTTAAAATAAAATAAAATAAATTAAAATATAATAAATAATAATAATAAATAATTTTTAGATGAAATAGTATTACACCAATTAGTGAGTAAACTATTTTAAATAAGCTTTCATTCCTTTGACTGTACATGGTACTTTGTATCTCTTATGCTCTTATAATGCCTCATTCTTCATTATATTTATTCTGATTTATCCTAAAACATTACATATTTATATGTCACATCTCCTTGCTAGACAGTAGGCACCATGAGGGCAGAGTTGATGTCTTAATTATCTTAGTCAGCATCTATTAGAGTATTCTACACTTAGTAGGCACATTATAAATGCTAGTTGAATGAAAGAATTGATGAATGAATAATGAATGAATGAATGAATGAACCTCATTAGCTTAGGCGTGTTAAATCATTTGTGAGTAATTATAATCTTTTAGGCATACAAAAGCCTTGTAGAAAGTCATAATTTTTTTTTTTCTATACAGCTACTATGTTCCCTGGTGAACCCAGAAATCCCTAAGTAAAGAATTTTCGTTGGTGGTGATTGGAAAAGGGAGCAGGGTAGGTTTAGGAGCAAGAAGGCAGAATCCTGGGAAGACTTCAGTCTCCTGGCTGCAGATTCAGTCTTACATCAATGGGCAATGGAAATCAGGTTCGCAGTCTCCTACACAATGGGTAAAAAAGGGGAAACCATGGGACCTGGATTGGACATCTAGTTCCATCACTAATTTCTGTGTGATCTTGAGCAATGATCTGAACTTCAGTTCTCTCATCTGTAAAATAAAGGTATTAGATTAGTTGATCTCTAAGGAGTCTCCCAGCTCTGATAGTCTATTTGTTCACGTTAACCCTAGGATTGACCTTCAACAAAATGGTGAAGCTGGTGACACTTATCTTTCTTTCTTTGGGTGAGGGGAGAAGGGGAAGGCAAGGTAATTGGAGTTAAGTGACTTGCCCAAGGTCACACAGAACACTTATCTTTCTTGAACTCCCATCCCCATCTCTCTTTCTGTGTCCTTCTCTATCTTCCCTTTACATGGCACTTCATGAAAGTAGCTAGGTAGTGCAGTGGAAAGAGCATTGGGCCTGGAGTTAGAAGGACCTGAGTTCAAATCTTTTCTCAGACACTTAGCTGTGTGACCCTGGGCAAGTCACTTAGGTCAGATTGCCTCCCTCCCCCCCAAAAAAATGATAATTAAACAGAAAAGTATATTTGGAGAGGTGTAATGGCATAGTGGGTGGGATGACTTAGTGGCTAGAGCATTAGTCTCAAGGACAGGAAGATCTGTATTCAAGACCTGCCTCTGACACATATTATCTGTGTCATCCTGGGCAATGGTTCAATCTCAATGCTTTAGGGCCTCGGTGTCAAACTCAAAATGCAGGCAACTTAACTCCACATAAGTACACTTGCTGGGTGCAAACTGTCTTAGCTTTAAAATATAATATAATCTATGTTTTATTACATTTGGATTTGATGGATTCAAGAACGTTGGGGGTCACTGGTGGCTGTGTGTTTGACCCATCTGCTCTATGCCCTTCTCCAAGATTATAGATAGCAGAGAAGTGCCAACCTGAATTGGTTGTGAGAGATAGAGTTTCTTTTTCTTGGAGTTTCTTATATAGGTATACCTTGCTTTGTTGCACTTCACAGATATTGCAGTCTTTTTTAAAAATTGAAGGTTTGTGACAACTCTGCATTTAGCAAGTCTATCAGTGCCATTTTTCCAACAGCATGTGCCCACACTGTGTCTCTGTGTCACATTTTGGTAATTCTCACAGCTTTTTAAACTTTTTCCTTATTAGTTATAATATCTGTTATGGTGATCTGTGATCAGTAATCTTTGATGTTAGCATTGTAATTGTTTCAGAGCATCATGAAACATGCCCATATAAGAGGGCAAACTTAATCCATAAATGTTATGTGTTCTGACTGCTCCACCAAACAATCATTTCCCCATTTCTCTCTCTCTCCTCTGGCTTCCCTCTTCCCTGAGACACAACAGTATTGAAATTAGGTCAATTAATAACCCTACATTAACCTCTAAGTGTTCATGTGAAAGGAAAAGTCAATCAATAAGGCAAACTTCATTGCTGTCACATTTTAAGAAGCTGCCCCAGCCATCCTATGCTTCAGCACCCACAATTCTGGTTAGTCAGCAGCCACCAACATCCTGGCAAGACCGTCCACCAGTAAAAGATTATGACTTACTGAAAAGTCTCAGATGATGGCTAGCAATTTTTTTTAGCAATAAAGTATTTTTAATTAAGGCATGCAAGTTGGTATTTTTAGATATAGTACTATTGCACACTTAATAGACTTCAGTATAGTGTAAACATAAGTTGGGGTTGATTTGGGTTTTTTTTTTTTGGCTGGGGGAAAAGCAGGGCAATTGGGGTTAAGTGACTTGCCCAAGGTCACACAGCGAGTAAGTGTTAAGTGTCTGAGACCAGATTTTAAACCCTGACTCTGGGACTGGTGCTCTATTCATTGCACCACATAGCAATCCCACAAACATAACTTTTATATGCACTGGGAAACCAAAAGATTTGTGTGACTCACTTTACTGTGATACTCCCTTTATTGCCATAATCTGGAAACAAACCTGCAGTATCTCTAAGGTATATCTGTACTAGTGAAAACACAGGTCAGAAGAAAAAAAAAGATATCAAAAAAGAGGAAAAATATAAGACACTTTGCAGATGCCAAGAATTGTTATTGTTATCATCGATTCATTCATTATTCATTCAACAAATATTTAGTAGGAACTTCTTTGTTCAGTGCCCTCAACTATATGCCTGTGAGGAATGAAAAGATGAATCATTTATGAAGAGTGCTTTGAAGGTGGTAGGGAGAGAGCTGTGTTATTTGACCCTCACAGACAGCCTTGTGAGGCAAGTGTAGATATTAGTAGATCCCTTTTTCAGGTAAGAAAACCAAATTTAAATTAATAATAGGTAGCCCTTACATAGTACCTTAAGATTTGTTGTTGTCCAGGCATTTCAGACACATCTGACTCTTTGTGACCCTGTTTGGGGTTTTCTTGGAAGAGATGTTGGAGTGGTTTGTCATTTCCTTCTCCAGCTCATTTTACAGATAAGGAAACTGAGGCGAACAGGGTTGAGTGACTCACCCAGGGTCATACAGCTAGTAAATGGTCTGAGGCTGAATTTGAACGCAGGTCTTCCTGGTCCATTGCTTTATCCTCCGTGTCATTAACATTGCCTCTTGTAAGACACAGTCACAAGCTTCAAAGAAGTCAGTCTGGTCATCTAGGTATTAAGGTGTGTGCACAATGATAATAGCTAGCATTTATATAGCACTTGAAGGCTGGCAAACTGTCTCACAAATATGACCTCATTTGAATATCGAAACAACCCTGGGAGGTAGGTGTAGTATGATACCCATTTTGCAGATGAGGAAATGGAGTCAGTGGAGGTTAAGTGACTTGTCCAGGGTCACATAGCTAGTAAGTATCTGGATTTGAACTCAGGTCTATCCTGACTCTAGGTCTTGGGCTTTATCCACTGCATCCACTGCTGGCTTTCAAAGGATTTGAGAGAAAGACATTACTTCTCAGAGTATGTGAAAAGCAGAAAATCAGGGAAAGCATCCTCTAGCAGGTAGCTTTGAAACTGGATTCAGAAGGATTTCTGTAGTCAGTGGGTAAGGATTGGGGAAAGGCTATTTCAAACACAGGACACTGAGTGTGAAAAGATATGGGGACAGGAACATTTAGTACATGTTTACATAAGGTGATAGAATCACAGAATCTCCGAGTTCAAAGCGATATCTGTGCCTGAATATTTATGTGATATTTTAAGGTTTGCAAACCTTTAACATATGATCCTTACAACAACCCTAGGATGTTGGAAATATTATTATCCCCATTTTGTAGATTTGGAAACTGAGGTAGGCAAACATTAAGTAAGGTTCACACAAATAGGCAAGATTCAAACTCAGGTCCTCCAAGCCCAGCACTCTATCCACTGTGCCACCAGTAGCTAATGCAAACATCCACTCTGAGTGCCTAATTTTGCAGAAGTGGACCTAGGTTCTTGAGCACTACAGCAGGTCCTACTTCTCTTCAAAGGTTTTAAGGACAGACCTGCTGATAGACAATATGTCTGACATCTCAGGACCAGTCTATATAACTGCTGAGAGTTATTACTAAGTGAGATTTATGGTGACAAATTTTCTTTCTCGGTATCTCATTCATCTGATATACACTGATGCAGATAGGCTAATCAATCAACCAGCAAGCTTTTATTAAGTATTTATTCCAAGACAAGTGCTACAGAAAGCACTTAGAATACACACACACACACACACACACACACACAAGCAAAAGACACAAAACCAGGCTCTGTCCTCAAGGAGGACATTTTAATGGGGGAGATAACTAGGTCCATACAAGATCTGCACAGAGACTATGGACAGCAATTTGGGAGGAGCGGACACTAGCACCTGCAGAGAACTGGGAAAGGGCTCCTGCAGAAGGGAATATTTGAATTGAGTTTGAAGGAAGCCAAGGTGAAGATATGTAAACAAAATATTCCAGGTGCTATTTAGTCATTTTCAGTCCTGTCCAACTCTTTGTGGCCTCTTTTGGGGTTTTCTTGGCAAAGATACTGGAGCATTTTGCCATTTACTTCTCCAGCTCATTTTAGAGATGAGGAAACTGAGGTAAACAAAGTTAAATGATTTGCCCAAGGTCACACGGTTACTATGTGTCTGAGATCTGATTTTAACTCAAGAAGATAAGTCTTCCTGACTTCTGGCCCAGTGCTCTATCTACTGTGCCACCTGCCCCTTCCAGATGTAGGGGATAACCAATACCAAAGGGATGAAAACAGGAGATAGAATGTCAGATTCAGGTCTAGTAGGCCAGAGTAGAATGCATGGACATAAGAAAGAGAAAAGGGGAAAGGCAGAAAGGTAAAAGGGGACCAGTTTGTGTAGAACTTCAAATGCCAAACAGAGGAGTGTGTATTTCTTCTTGAAGGCAATAAAGAGCCACTGGAGGTCAGTGAACTGGCCAGGTCTGTGCTTTTAGAAAAATTCTTTTGAAGTTGAGTGGAGGCTAGAATGAACTTGAAAGAAATTGGAGACAGGAAAATTAATTGGGAGAAACTTTATGAGTAGAGAGAATGGTGTATATGTACATATTCATATATATATATATACATACATGCACACACATACACATATATATGGATATGATGGGTATGTATTAATATGTGTGTAGGAATTATTGTGAAAGTAGAAATAACAAAATTTGGTAACAAATTGGATTGTGGAATAAGTGAGAGTGAAAAGTTGAGGGTGACATATTGCCTAGAGAAAAATAGGCCCTGTTTTTTGTTTTGTTTTGTTTTTTACTTCCAGACTCAGTACCTAACTCAGGGCAGCAGCCTAGCAATTGGGAGCTGAGTGGGAAGGTAAAGATAATTATTACCAGCATTTATATAGGCTTTCAAAGTGCTTTATGAACATTATGTCATTGGCAGTGAGAACTAGCTTTTATGGAGGGCAAAGGACCAACCAAGAACCAGATAGTATTAAGGAGAAATGGTACTGGTGTACAGAGAATGGCGCAGGGCTGGAATATGTATCGTAGGCAGGGTTTCAGAGAAGCACAGGGGATAAAGCTGAGTTGGATTCCAGGAGGACAGAGCAGAACGAATACCCTGGAAGAAAGCTTTGGGTTCCTCATTGGAACCTCTTAGCATCTCAAGCCTAAAGAGTAAGAAAGAGGGTTCAAGAAAAAGGATGGGAAAGAAGGTAAGCTGTGGGCTGGGGGTCATCGGCCTCATTCCTTCAATACTACGCTGGTGGGCTGAGAGAACTGAGTCAGCAGCAGCCTCCATAGCTGCCACCGCATTCCCCACTCGCCCCAGACTTCTGACTCTGCCCACCGCCCCTGTCACCGCAGTCAGAGCTTCGGGGACGGCGTCTGATGGATTTCCTCCTCCAGTGAGAGAATGGGCAGGACAGTCCTCCAGAACCTGATCTGCAGCATCCTTTGGAGTTAGAGATGCAGAAGGAAGAAGCTGGAGCAGGAACCTGGGGAGGGCACTTGGGAAGGCACTCAGGGGTCTGGCATTTAGGTGGGGGGTGGCACAGCTGCTGGTTCTGTTGGCTGGACATCTCTGTAGAAGGTCATCAAATCTGATAGAGAATCAAATAGCAGGTTAGATGCACAAGCTTCAAGCCCAGTAATGTTTTTGTAGAAGACTCAGCCCCTGAAACTAGAAGCTTATGAAAACTTCCACAGTCAGAACCAAAAACTACCACAGGGGCATGGAAACTGACCCGGTGAAATCCTGTCTTCAGGCGACAGCTGGTGAACTCTGAGCTTATCTTTCTCCCAACTCTTTGCTTTCTGAATAAGAAACATTTGCATAATGCCTTCCTATGGTAGCTTCCAAATCAAACCCTTTCAAAAAAGACTTTCTTTCCCATGTCCTAGAAAAACATTAAAATATTTTAAATATATACTTACTTATATAATTTTTAAAAATTAAATAAAAATATTAAAATTCTTGTTAGGTATTCACATCTATGGTAAAGAAGAGTCAAGGAAATTATGTGAGTATGCCTCATAAAAGTCAACATTTATAGAGCACTTACTCGGTGCTAAGTGTTTTATAATTCATTATTGTCTCATCTGATGTTCACAAGAAACCTTGGGAGAGAGGTGCTGTTATTAAATCCTCATCTTACAGATGAGGAAACTAAAGGAAAGAGAGGTTAGGTGACTTGTCCAGAGTCACACAGCTAGGACATGTCTGAAGCCAGATTTGAACTCAGGAAAATGAGTTCTCCTAACTCGAGGCCCAACACCCTGTGCACTGCCCCACCTGACTGCCCTGGTACTGAGTCCTGACTCTAGGCCTGATACACTGTGCCAACTAGCTGCCTCATGTGTATTTTTGTACAGGTGTATATATGGGGCTGGGAAAAAAGAGAGGAAAGAAAGGAATAAGCCTTTGTATAATGTCTACTCTGCATCAGACACTGATCTAAGCACTCTACAAAATCTTATTTGATCCTCATAACAATTCTGATTACAGACAGGGACTATTAGGTTCAAGAAATGCCTAAATCATAACAATTGCCACATCTGAGCCCCATGGTAAATGTTGAATAAATGCTTTTTTATGCATCCATCCATCTACCCATCCATCCATCCATCCATCCATCCATCCATCCATCCATCCATCTATCCATCCACCCATCCATCCATCCATCCATCTATCCATCCACCCATCCATCCATCCATCCACCCACCCATCCATCCATCTGCCCATCCATCCATCTACCCACCTATCC
>JAQQSW010001771.1:0-16106 GCA_028646575.1 Pseudocheirus occidentalis
AGCATTCAAATTTTGTGATCTCATTTTGGTTTTTCTTGGCCAAATTATTGGCATGGTTTGCCACTTCCTTTTCCAACTTAGTTTGCATATGAAGAAATTGAGAGAAACAGGGCTAACTGACCTGCCCAGGGTCACACAGGTGGTAAGTATCTGAGGTCAAATTTGAACTCAGGTCTCACTGACTCCAGAACAGTACTATTATTCACCACATCACCCAGCTATGCAGTAGTATATTAGTATATCAATTTTTTTCCATATGCTTTTCAAGATTTCACATTATCCTTTTCTGTCACATTAGCTAATCTGAGAAGTGCTGGGTAATATATTTGAGTTGTTTTAATTTGCAGTTCCTTAATCAATAGTGATTTAGAGAATTTTTTTGGTATGTAACTATAGATAGCTTTGATTACTTTGTCTGAAAACTTCCTGTTCATATTCTTTGATCGCTTCCTAATTTAGGAATGACTCATGTTCTTATAAATTTGACTCAGTTTTCTATATACTTGAAAAAATGAGGACTTAGAGAAATTTAATGTAAAAGTTTTTTTTTCAGTTGTGATTATCAGCTTATTTCCCTTCATTCTGTTTTTCCCTGTTCATGCTACTCTTTCTCTCCTCCAAAAGTGTTTTACTTTTGACTGTTGTCTTCACCTATTCTCTCTGCCTTACCCCCTTCTATTAGTGTTTCCCTTTATCTTATCCCCTTCCCCTCCTACTTACCTGTGGGGTAAGATAGATTTCTGTACCTTACTGAGAGTGTATATTATTCCCTTTTGGAGCCAATTCTCATGAAAGTAAGGTTCAAGAATTGTCTGTCATCCCCTCTCCCTTTCCCTTTCATTGTAAAAGTTTTTTCATGGCTCTTTTATGTGAGATAATTTTCACCATTCTACCTCTCCCTTCCACCTTCTCCCAGTATATTCCCCTTTCTCACCCCTTCATTGTGTGTGTGTGTCACATTCAATCCTCATCTGTGCCTTTTGTCTAAATGTAGTCCTTATTGCCCTATTAATGATATAGTTCTTTGTAGTTACAAATATCATTTACCAAAGTAGGAATGTAAACAATTTAATGTTATTGAATCCCTTATGAAGCCTCTTTCCTGTTTGCCTTTTTATTCTTCTCTTCAGTCTTGTATTTGAAAGTCAGTTTTTTTTATTCAGCTCTGGTCTTTTCATCTGGAACTCTTGCAGGTCTTCTATTCCATTAAACGTCCATTTTCTCCCTAAAGAATCATACTAATTTTTTCTGTGTAGATAATTATTGGTTGTAATCCTAGCTTCTTTTTTTGCCTTCTGGAATATCATATTAGAAGTCCTCCAGTCCTTTAGTGGAGAAATTGCTAAATCTTGTGTCTTCCTGACTGTGATTCTATGATATTTTAATTGCTTCTTTCTGGATGATAGTAATATTTGTTTTCCTTCATGTGGGAGCTCTGTAGTTTGTCTATAATATTTCTGGAAGTTTCCATTTTGGTATCTCTTTCAATAGGTGATCTGGGGATTCTTTCAATTTCTATTTTACCTTCTAGTTATGGAATAGCAGGTAGTTTTCATTTATAGTTTCTTAAATATGATGTTCAGGTCCATCCTCCTTCCTCCCACCCCCTTTTTGATCATTTAACTTAGGTAGTCGAATAATTAAGTTATCTCTTCTGGATCTATTTTCCAGTTCAGTTGTCTTTCAAATCAGATATTTAACATTTTCTTCTATTTTCTTCATTCTTTTCATTTTGTTTTATTGCTACTTGATGTCTCATAGAGTCATTAGATTCCACTTGGTCAATTACAAATCTTATGGAATCATTTGCTTCAGTGAACTTTTGTACCTCTTCTTCCATATGACCAATTCTACTTTTTAAGGTGTTCATTTTTGTACGCATTTTTTTCCATGTGGTCAATTTTACACTATAAGGAGTTTTTCTCTTCAGTGCATTTTTGTGCCTCTTTTTATCATTTGCCCTATTTTGTTTTTTAAGGTGTTATTTTCTTTAGTATTTTTGTGGCTCCAAGCTATTAACTCTATTTTTTTTCATGATTTGCTTTCATCACTCATTTATTTTTCCCAATTTCCCCTCTACCTTTCTTATTTTACATGTAAAATCTTTTTTGAGCTCTTTCACAAATTCTTTTTTGGGCCTGCGACCATTTCATATTTTTATTTGTGGCTTTGAGACTATTCCACATTTTTTCTCTTGTTGCTTCAGATGTAGCAATTTTCATTTTGTTGTATTCTTCTGAGTTTGTGTTTTGTTCTTCTCTGTCACCACAGTTGCTCTCTATGGTTAGGTTCTTTTGTTGTTGCTGCTCATTTTTCTACACTATTTCTTGACTTTTGATTTTATGCTTAAAGTTGGACTTAAGTGCCAGGGATGGGGGAGGGAGGAGGAGGAGGTACTGTTCCAAGCTTCTGGGTTGTTGTTGTTGTTGTTGTTTTGTTCTGCTCTCTTCAGAACTAATTCTGGAGGTCTTTAAGTTTTCAAGTCTTCCAACAGGGTATGATCTAAGGAGAGGTGTGGTCACTGATCCCCTGGACTCTGTTCTTCTCTGTGAATGATGGTGAGCACTCTTTTCTACCTTAAAATTGTAAGTATAGTCCCTGTTCCTCTATGGCTGCATGCTCATGTGCTAGTGTTCTTCCTTGCCCTGGGACTGTCACCTGGAACCACATATGGGCAATGAAACAGAGTCTAGCTCCCAAAGCCAACAAAAGGTCTCCTATAATCTCTTTCAGATCAATTCTCCACTCTTCTTGTCATCTGTGGGCTTAGAATTCTAGAAACTACCTAGCCAATTCAGTCTGAGCTGTACTGAGTTCCACTTCCACCACTATAGACCTTTCCTGCCAAACTTTGAGATTTTCTTGGGCTAGAAAACTGTTTCACTTTATGCTCTTCAGAGTTATGCCACTGCAGAACTTGTTCTGAGTTGTTATTTTAAAGTTATTTGGAGCAGAATTTGGGAAAGCTCAGGCAAATTCTTGCCTTTTATTTGCCATCTTGTCTTCACCCCTCACACTGATAATTCCTTACACTAAAATAATATTATATTAAATTAATGTGCCAATTTTCTTTTAGCCATTTTGCAACTGATGGGTATTTATTTTGTTTATCATTTTTTGCTATCATAAAATTTTTGCTCTGAATATTTTCATTAACTGAATATATCACTGTCAAAACAGTTAACAAGACAAATGATTTTATGAGAATATATAAGATATATTCAATTGTGTAAATTTATTTTTGGCATATGTTTGACTATTTTATAGTCTTTGACTTAATGTAATTATTTAAGTCTTTTTAAGCTTTCCATAGCATTCATTTGTGTGACTTTTGAAGACAGGTATGACAGAAGATAGAGTGAGTTAGCTTAGAGTTGGTTACACTCTTGCTTCAAAAATTGTCACTTAACTGTTATCTTCCTTCCAAGTTCCTAATCTTGAAAATGGGCATAAAGGTAGCCTTTCCTCAATGAATTGTTATCATTATCAAGTGAGATAAAAAAAAGATGTATCCTTCAAAAGTAGTACTCAGTAATTGTCAGCTTTGTTATTGAGGAAAAACTTGATAAAACAAGATAATTATTTACCTAGTCTCTTCTCTATTTCAACTATAAAAATTCCAACATAATACAGTCTGAATTAATGAAATCTAAGTGTTATCACAATCCCTATACACCATGCAGAGCTAGGTAGTTCTAATTTAGCTTCATTCCTAGAATTCCAATGAATTTGGAGCTTATTTTCATGGATAAGGTTCCTCTATAGTGGAAAAAAAGCCTAACTTGAAATCAAGAGATGTTCATATGAATCCCTGTTCCCACAATGTAGTAATAAATACTGAACAAATCTCATCATCTCCCTAGGATTTCATTTCTTCCTCTCTATAATGGGAATCACATTAACTTCATTACCTCACAGGACAGTTTGTGGGGCAAGGGTTTTTTAAATCTTAAGGTTTTATACCAATTTTACTTTTTAATTTATGTTTTTTAAAGATGGATGCTCTAGCCATATCTAGCAGAATTTATTAAGTTCTACTATTTCCAGTCCTTTGGGATATATAAACTCCATTGGTGTTTATTTTCTAAAGGTGAAGACTAGATATACATAATCATAACAAGTAGCATTTATATGGTGTTTTAAAGTTTACAAAACACTTAATATGCATTTACTTATGTTACATCTCTCAAAAACCCACACAGTAGGTGCTATTATTAACCACATTTTAGAAATGAAGATATAAAGGTAGACATAAGTGAAGTGACTTGCCCAGGGTCACACAAGTGTCAGAATCTAGATTTGAATGAACTTCTTCCTGACTCCAAGTTCTACCCACTGTGACACTTACATGCCTTTATGCATGATTTTATATATGCCTGTATATATATACATATATGTGAGTGTGTATGTATATATAGATATATGTGTGTGTGTGAATATTCATTTAAAAACATATATATGTGCATTTTTAAGCATATATATATACATATATATATACACACACACATATCTATATACAGTGCTATATATATGTATGTATACATGGAACAAATCATAAAGGGGACTGCATTAGTAAGAAAGTATTAATATAGAAGGTGATGATAGTGATGAATCTTGAAATAGGTCTGGGATTTTAAGAGGTGAAGAGTTGATGTGGCAGGGAAGTGGGGAATGAGATTTGAAGCATGTTAGGTAAGGAATATCAAGAAAGTCTCTATGGCTAGTTTTCAGAGTCAATAGAAAGCAGCAATGTGTTAGAAGTACGGAAATTTTTTTAGAGTCTTTCTAGTTTGTGAAAAACTTTACGTGCCAAACAGAAAAGTTTTTACTTGAATCTAGAAGTAAGGAGTCACTAAAATTGACTGATGAAGGAGATGGCATGATATAATTTACGCATTTTTCAGTTGTGTGGCAGAAGAATTGGACTGGGGAGAAGCTTGAGGTAGAGAGACTACGAGACAATTTCAAAATTGGAGGCAAGAGATAAGAGTCTGAAATAGGTTATGGCTATGTGAATGAAAAGGAAAGACCTATATGAGAGTTTAGAAGATGGAAACAAGGAATTGTCAACTGATTTGATACGTGGAGTTGGTAAGAGTAGAGAGTTGAGGATAACTTTGAGGTTGAGAACCTGAATAAATTGGTATTAACTTTGTAGTTAGGAAGTTTGGGAGTGAGACAGGAGATTGGGTGGATTGGGGCAAAGATAAGCAATTCTGTTTTATAAATGTACCTAGAAGTTTAAAATACATAATAAGTAGTTCACAATGAAAGACAAAAAGACTTAAGAGAGAGACTAAAGCGGGATATCTAGATCTGGGAATCATCAGCAAAGAGATGTTATTTAAACCCTTGGCAGCTATCTTCAGTTAACAAAGTACAGAAATCAAAGTTTCAGATTTGGACCCTGGGGTAGACTCATAGTGTATGCATATGAAAGACTGAACATTTGCAATAAGACGTAATGATACAATATTCCTTACCTTAAAATAACTACAATTTGAGTTAGAGTATGTGTTTAAAAGACAAAATTTACTGTATTTTTTTAACCTTAATGAACTAACTTATTTATGTTTCAATTTGTACACCTTAGGTCCAAATCAGACATCTTTCCACAAAATTTAATGATGCCATGATTAAAAATAATTTTTATTACATTTAAAACATCACCTTCAATTTTACCTCTACCCTGGCCTTTTACTTAGCCCATTCCCATTCTAAGATGCATTCCTAAAATTGGACCACAATTTAATTACAATGAAATTTTAATAATAATAATAATAATAATAATAATAACAACAATAATAAAGAACATTTTAATCTCTTAAAAATTAAAAAATCTTCTAAGGTACCTACCGCAAAATTAGTATTGTCTAATAGTTTAATGTGTGTGATTTTGTGTGTGTATGTGTTGGGGAAGAATGGTTATGTTCAGGAGTGAGGGATGGGAAGACTAATTCAGAACAAATTAATCTGCAGTTCATTAGCCCTAATGTTGCTTTTGGGAATGAAAGAAATTAGCAGGATTATAATTATAAGCAACAAGTGTTCCAGAAGCATCCAATTGCTTGTCAAGGATACTTAATTGATTATGTGGAGCTATTGAAAGACTATATGAGTCTGGTTTCAACTCAGGTTTGAAATTATAGATAAAACATAGCACTGTCTCTGGAAAAGGTGACCAGAACAAATTGCTTGAATACCAGAAGAACTGATGAATTTCAATCAGAAATGAATTGAAGTACAACACATCCCCTCTCTTTTTTCATGCTCTTTTATAAAATCTCTGCTTCCAAAGTCAGAGTTGTTCAACACGTTCAGCTCAGTGGGTCCTGAGACTATAAGGCAGTTGCTTTCTGCATGCCAAGCACATTGGAGGAAACAGAAAGACTCAAAGGAGGGCATCAAGTTCCCAGCTTTCCAAAGATTTGGATTCAGGGTTGTTGGAGGTGAGAGATTAAGGGGCTGCTGAGTCACTTTCTTTCAAGCTGGAAAGTAGAAAGAGGCTGCCAGGGGGACTTAATCCTGATCCTAACTCCTACGGGGGCTTGTTAGGTTACATAGCAGACAGGCTGCAACTGCACTGAATAAAAAACAAGCCAGGCAGACTGAAAATTGTGATGCCTGTGGCTACTCTAGCTAGTCTCTTCTAGTAGGGTCACTTTATAGGACACAACAAAGAACATGAAAAAGATTTAGGAGAGGCATGCTGCTTAGAAATTGATAGGACCTTTCAGAATTTCTAAATCCATAAACTCAAGGTCTTCAAAGCTCCCCCTTTTATGAGCAGTGTTCTTCATTTTGTTGATATCCCCTGTTCACTACAAATTTCATGAATGTGAACCCCAAAGATCATCCAGAGAGCATTAAGTAAAGGACTTGAAAGGAAAACATTTCCACATACACTCTACTGCTCTGCTTAAGCTGTGATTTTCACTATCCTCTTCATTTTCATCATTTGTCAGTCTAAAGGCCTGCATCAATGATTCAGCCATTTACAAGTTGACAGGAGTGAATACAGATACATAAATAGATTGAAGTTACTGTAGCTCGATGGGTATACATTAATGAGCACTGTGTCTCTCTTAAATAGGCCCTTGACAAGACTTTCAGCCAAGAGCAAACATGAAATTTCCCATTCTGTAACAAATAAAGGAGAATAAATTAAGTGATGGGGGTAAGGGAAGCCGTTATAGATATGTATCCATAGATTCATTCTCTCCCTAGCTGACTTCTTCCTGACTATAAAACAAGGTAATAAAATTCTAAAGGAACCTTTTACTAGAGCTCTCTTTTCACAAATGTCATTGCCATACCCATAATTAATCATTTATTGACACAAGGTTTTGTATGCAGATACATTCTCAAACTTATGAGAGGCAGACTGGAATTTATCATTAGTACAAATTTAGAATTACAAAAGAGATATATCTACTTTTCAAAGCTTTGCTCCTAAATAAAAAAGCAAATATCCACAAGAAGAAATCTAACCCAAGAACGTTCATTCTGCTTCATTCAGTGGTGAACAAAAACTGACTTTCATCTCTGGGCATTAATTCTTTATCAGATTTTTCTTCAAGATGTATTATAATTATGCTGAAGACTAAGTAATTGTAATGCTGTCATATATATATATATATATATTTATGTATATATATATATATGTAAATTCTGAGAATAATTTCCTCTTTATTTGCCATAGTCTTTATTTGTTTTTATGAAGTGTCCTAGCCTATCCAAATTCTCAGTATTGTCACTACCATAACCTCTTGCAGCCCTTGGAATGATATTTTGACCAAATCATGGTACCATTCTTGAGATAAGATAAGAGAACTCAAGATATCAGTGTTAAGAACTTCTGTGCCCTATTTATTCATAATTTAGAAAAAGAAAAATGTATTGTTTCTGTAAACAAAGATTCTTCATTCCCAAAGTCTTTTAAGGGCAAGTTGTAGGGCCATTTGAAAGGTATAGAGAGAATTCTTATTTAGGTCTATAGGTTGAAATGGATGATATCCAAGGACCTTTCCCACTTTAGGAGTCTGAAATTCTCTTCTGACAATTGTCCCTCATCTATTTCTTCTTCTTTACTTCATATTCTCTTCTTAGTATTTACTTGGTAAAAACCTCAGGAGGTTTCTCCTGATAGAACTCTAGGATCTGATTTTGTCTACAGTTTTATTCATCAGACAAATAAATATAATTAATGAAAGAATATAAGCCTCATGACCTAGTAGATAGAGAAATGGCTTTTGTATCAAGAGCACCAGGGTTCAAATTCTACCTTATATGCATACATACATATACCTACATACACACATACATGCATGCATACATACACACACATACACACACATATATATATATATATATATATATATATATATGTATAAAGAGAGAGAGAGAGAGAGAGAGAGGGAGAGAGAGAGAAAGAGAAAGAGAGAGAGAGAGAGAGAGAGAATCTTGGAGTGTATCAATAATCATTTATTTCAGGCTCTGTGCTCAGTTCTGGGCATACAAAAGCAAAAATACAATTCTTGCCCTCAAGGAAGTTACATTTTAATGAAAGAAACATGATTTAGATCACCATATACATAACTTATAAAATATATATTTCCTATACATGCATAAACACAGTGAAAATGGGAGGTAATGTCAGAAAGAAAGGGTAAGGAAAGAAAATGAATATATGTTGCCAAAAGTGGGTGACAGAACCATTCAGGAAGGCAGAGAGGCTGATTTGGAGGTGGTGAGAGGGATCATTTCAAGAAGAAGGGATAGAAAGGTCAAAGGCAAAAATGTTTGAACACCAAGAGCCCAGTGTGAGAAAAAGCTAGTAGGCTAATGTAGCTGGATCCTACAATGCATGAAGAGGAAGAAAGGGTAAATATAATTAAAAGGAAAGGATCAGTTTATGGGGCGGGGGGGAAACTCTAATACTAAACAAAAAATTTGCCTCTGAGTGCTTTAGGCAATTTTCTAAGACTATAAATTGTGAAGTTAATGGTATTCACCATTTTTTCCTCCTTTTTTTATTTTTATTTTATTTTTATTTTTTTGCTTTTTGGAGGGCAATCGAGGTTAAGTTACTTGTCCAAAGTCACATGGCTAGTTTTTGTGTCAAGTTTCTGTGGTCAAATTTGAACTCAGGTCTTCCTGACTCCAGGGCCAGTGCTCTATTCACTGTGCCATCTAGCTGCCACAAGTCTATGGTTTTCATTAAGAATGCATAGAGAAAACCACTTTGAGAGATGTCCCTAGAACAGTGAAATCACTGGTCCTTAAAAACAAAATAAAACAAAACCAGACAAAAAGTATCTTTAGCTTCTATAACTTATTGGCCTATATTTAAATCAGTATCCAGTGTTTATTAAAGTCTCTAAAGATAAGCATTCAGACAATCCCTCTTCATTTAAAAGGAACATTTTATTAGCAGTAAAGTTTGGTTAGTTACACAGGTGGAAATAGGGCAAAACAAATCAACAAACCAAAAGGACAAAAAAAAACCCCCAAAAACAATCAAACAAAAGCTAGTGAGTAGGACCAACATCAGCAAACATTTCAATCCTTTAAAATTCAGTTTAGCTGACTTTGGTCTATAATTCTTTCAAAGACACTTATGGAATTCATATAATTCAACTGGCCTTAGAATAAGTAAATCATCCAGATGTTCTGTTAACATTAGAGAACAGTTATGTTGTTAAATGCTTTAATTATAAACACACACAAATAATCTTAATGCCACATTTCCAGATTGCTTTTTCAAGGATAATGGCTCTTCTATTTAAATGTTTATTATTGAATTCAACTCATTTATTGAGTACCTACAAAATACAAAACTTAGAGATTAAGGGAGTTAAAAGAATAAAAGACTCTTTTCGAATTCCTTTCACTTCACCACACCTCAGTCAAGCTCCTATTGTATATAAAAAACTGTGCTTAATTCTGGATAAAACAAAACAGAAATAAGGAAAAAGTGCCATAACAAGTAGCTAGCATTCTATCATCATTGTTTATCAGTTAATAGCCCATATTAGACATATCACTATTTGATCAAACAAAAATGGAAAAATAAATGCATGAAAGAGAAATAGAGAAAAGAGCTGTAACCATTCAGAGAAGGAAAAAAAATCACTTCTGAATGGAGAAATTAGAGAAGACATTGTGGAAAAGCTTATATTTGAGGTAGACTTTGAAGGAAGGGTAGCATTTCAACAAGTGGAGATCAATGGAGAGGGAAAAAGAGTGTTCCAAGCCTAGAGTCTATGTGAGCAAAGTTTTAGGATGTGAGAAAATGTCGGAAATATTTGTTTGTGTGATGAATAACATACTGAGGTTAGAGTAGCGTGAAAGAAATTTGCAAAGTTTGCAAACCAAAAGTTGGTGAAGGCCTTGAATTCCATTATAAAACTTTGATTTTTTTGTTTAAAAATGATTAGGTCATATCATCTGCTAAAAGCAATTGAAAAAGAGGCAATTAGGTTTGTATATACTGATGTCCTCTGTGGCATGGTAAACATTGTCTATTCTGGATTGTTGAACACAGACATAGCCAGATATCATAGCCAGAGACATTCTGCCAATGGGATGAAAGGATCTGTGTTTAGCTATAGCAGAGTCCAATACTTATCAATGTACTTTGACATACTAGAGCAAATTGGTAACAAACTATGAGCAACATGAAAACATTGAATTCATTGTTTTCATTAAAGGACACTTTATTTCTCATTAAAAAGCAGGTATTTAGGGCAGAGCCACATGGTGAAGTAAAAGCAGGGTTGAGGTTGAGCTCACCCCCAAACTCTCCCAAATACCTGTAAAAATGACTAGACCAATTCTAGAGTGGCAGAACCCACAAAATGACAGAGTGAAACACATCTCAAGCCTAAGACAACCTGGAAAGACAACAGGAAGGGTACATCACACCAGCTGGGAATAGAACACTGGTTGTGGACAGGGCCTGAGCAGACCTCAGGGGACTGAATCACTAGCAAGTGAGGCAGGTTCCAGATGACTTAACCCACAAACTTCTCAGACAGAGTGGAAGGTTAGTGGGGGGACTCTATGGGATCTAGGTTAAAGAGGAGATAAGTGTGACCCTAGCCCAAGCGTGCAGAGGTGGTGGCAGTAGCAGTAGAAGCAGCAGCAGAGGCTGCTACCAGAGCTATAGGTCCACAGATGTTGGAGGATTGAGCAGCTGATATAAAACCTCTGAAGACTGGGACAGTACACCCACTTCTAACCCCATCCCCACTGAAAGCAGATTCCTGTCTTGAGAAAGAGTTAATAAGTCAAATATTTGGCTGGGAAGATGAGTAAACAGTATAAAAAAGTCAGACTACAGAATCATACTTTGGCTACAAAGAAGATCAAAACATACAACTAAAAAAATGCTGAACAAATTAGAAGTTCCTAAATCAAAAGTTTCCAAGAAAAATATGAATTGGTCACAGGTCATGGAAGAGCTCATTTCACTTACTGAAAATCAAGTAAGAGAAGCAGAGGAAAAATTCAGAAGAGAAATGAGAGTGATGCAAGAAAATCATTAAAAATGAATCAACAGCTTGTTAAGGGAGATCCCATCCAAGAATACTGAAGAAAATAACACCTTAAAAAATAAACTAACCCAAATGGTAAAAGAGGTCCAAAAAACCAATGAGGAGAAGAATGCCTGAAGAAGCAGAATTGATCAAATGAAAAAGGAGGGCCAAAAGATCACTGAAAGAAATAATTCCTTCAAAATTAGAGTGGAACAAATGGATACTAATGATGTTATAAGAAATAAATAAATTATAAAAATTAACAAAAATAATGAAAAAAATAGAAGACAATATGAAATATCTCATTGGAGAAACCACTGACTTGGAAAACAGATACAGGAGAGGTAATTTTAAAAATATTACACAACCTGAAAACCATTATAAAAAAAAACCTAGAAAGATTATCAAGGAAAATTGCCCTGATATTCTAGAACCAGAGGATAAATAGAAATTGAAAGAATCCACTCATAACCTCTTGAAAGAGATCTTAAAATGAAAACTCCTAGGGATGTTGTAGTCAAACATTCTCACTGAAAAAACCAGAGCTGAAAAGAAAATTTGACATTCAAATGCAAGAAGTATGGGAAGGTGAACATGGAAAAGAAATCATAAAGAACTTATCAAAGTTGAACTACTTGCATGCAAGCATGGAAACATGATAATTTTAACTTATGAAACATTTCTCAGTATGAAGATAGGTGAAGGGAATTCAAATGTATATATACATACATACATATATATATATATATATATATGTGTGTGTGTATATATATATATATATACACACACACATATATGTCGATATAGGAGGGTTTATATATGCATACAAACAGATATCTGAGCATGTGTATATAGGAGTATGTAGAGGGCACAGGATCAATTGAATAGGAAGGAATAGAATCATTAATTGAATGATGCTCTAAAAGGTCAAACTCTGAGATTAGGAGGATTAGAATGAAATGAGATGAGACAGGGAGAGACAGAATGGGGTTAATCATCTCATATAGAAGAGGCTAGGGATAATTGTTACAATGGAGGGGAAGAACATGAAGGCAAAAGGGAAAGGGTCAACCTTATTCTCATTGAATTTGGGTTAGGGAAGGAATGACATAAGCTCTAAACTGGGTATCTTGCCACACAAGGAAGTAGGGGGGATGGGGGTGAGAGGTGGGATGATGGAGGGGAAGACAGTTGGGGGTAGGAGTGTGGTGGGTAGGGGAAATGTGGGGAGAAAACTTGTAACTCAAAATCTCATGGAAACAAATGTTGTAAACAAGAAAATAACTGAATTAATTTATTAAAAGGAAGAACGTACAGAACAAAAATGGTCAACAAGGATATGATACCTTTAATAAGTAATAAAAGTGCCTACCTTCTCTTCAAATCATGAAGTCGCTAAGAACATCTCAGAGAAATTTAAGTGAATAAAATTGCTGCACCACTGTCAGTATTCTATGGAATATGCCTCAATTTGAGAAGAGCAAATGTTGATCTTTTAAAAAGAAAAGATTGGTAGATTCTGCAAACTCAGTAAGCCTTATTGAATTCCTTTGAAAATATTAGAATCTGATAATAAAGCAATAGTTATTCTACTTTTTAAAAAGGAAGAGGTAACCATGGAGATCATGTTATTTCATAAAAAGGAAATCTTTCTAAAAATATTCTTTCAGAGCCAAGATGATGGAATAAGCAGTAAATCACTGCAGCTTTCCCATATTCACCTCCACACAACCATAATATAGCTCCCCAGAAAAAATCCTGGAATAGCAGATCCAGGAGCCAGAATGTTAGAGCAAACTGTCAGTCCCGGAAACTTGGAAGAAAAGTTAAAAAGATCCATCTCACTCAAGTTAAAGGGGAGCACATTCCAGGATAGAAAGCTTCCCAGCAATCCAGCTGTAAACCCCACCTCAACAAACGAGTGGGAGATCCTCAGCTCCAGTGTGGTGGAAGAGGCAAAGGCAATGCCAGGATCCCTATGTGCCTTAGCATAACCACAGAAACCAGAAGACTCCAGCTCCAGGTAAATTTCCTGGTCATTACAACCTCTAGGAGTTCCAGTCGCTCCCCACTCCACCCCCTCAATGTGGCACCAGATACAAGGGTCCCCTATGGGGCTGAGAGTAATATCAATATAGCACCAGGTAAACACCAGGGCCTACAGCCGCTGGAAAAAGAAACCTGAGATAGAACCTCTTCTATCCTGGGAACAGAGATCAAAAGTAAAAGAAAGGAGACAGAACCCTCCTCCCCTCCCCCTCCCTCCCAAAAGATAAGCAAACAACAACAACAAAAAGAATCTGACCATAGAAATTTATTATGGTGATAGGGAAGACCAAGACACAAAGTTAGAGGAGGAAAACAGTATCAAACAGCCACGGACGAAACCCCAAAGGAAATAGAATGTGGTCTCAAGTCCAGAATAAATTCATGGAAGAGCTTTTAAAAGTTACTTAAAAATGATATAAGAGGAATAGAAGAAAAAAAGGGAAGAAGAATTAGAGTGATGAAAGAGAATTATGAAAAAAAAACCCAACAGCTTGGAAAACTGCTTAAAAAGTAGAACTGACAAAATGGAAAGGAAGATACAAAAATCCACTGAAGTAAACAACACCTTAAAGAGTACAACTGGCCAAATGGAAAGGAAAGTACAAAAGGTAATTGGGATAAACAATGCTTTAAAAGTTAGAATTAGGCTAGTGAAAGCTAATGAGTCTATAAGACATCATGAATCAATCAATTAAATTCAAAAGAATGAAAAAATGGAAGAAAATGTAAAATATATGAGAAAAAGTTGACCTGGAAAACAGATCTAGGAGAAACAATATCAGAATCATTGGTCTACCTGAAAGTTGTAATCAAAAGAAAGACTTTAACCAAATCTTTACAGAAATTATCAAGGAAAATTGCCCTGATGTTATGGGACAAGAAGGCAAAATCGACATTGAAATAATCCACTGATCGGGGGGCAGAGCCAAGATGGCAGGATAGAAGCAGCAAGGCACTTCAGCTCCTACACAACCACCCTAAACACACATAAAATATGACCCCAGACAAAGCCTAGGACTCTCAGACTCTGAAAAATACAGAAAACACATCTCTCACTGAACGCATCTTGGCAGCAGGGGCTCATCGCGGCTGCTGGGAGCTGAGGCTGGCCCAGCCTAAAGCCAAGACCACGGCCAGGCCTGGGGCAGTGGGAAGGAGCTGAGCTGAGCCAAGCTGAGCCGTGCCACAGCCAGTCTTCAGAGGAGAGGATCTACAACCTCCAGCACCTCCACATCTGCCAAGGCATGAGGAATGGGGACTGCAGAGGGGCAACTTGGTGGGAAGGGCTCGTCCAGCAGGTCTGCAGGCCCAGAGCAGAGACCGGCCCAGACCCAAACTGCAGCCGTGGCTGGGCCAGTCCCCAGGGTGGCCAGGACGAGTCAAACCACCCAAGCCGCAGCTTGAGTCTACTTCAGAGAAGATCTACCGCACATGAGGGAATCTTCGCATAAAGCAAACCAGGATTAGAGACAGCCTGTGAAAGTGAAAGTGAAACTTTGAAACTTAATTTAGGGGAGGAAAAGCAGTTCAGCCAATCTGCCCACAGGGAAAGGAAGCAGTGGGGGAAGGGAACTGCTTGAACCAGCAGTGGCCCACAATGGGCTGCTTGAGAGCCCCTGGCCTGCGGACTCTGCAGGGGGGCTGAATCGATTGATCAGGGCCAAGTGCTCTTATGTTGAGCAGACTAGATTCAGATCATAGTCTTGGGTGGTAGTCCTGGGATGCGCTCTAAGCAAGCCAAAGCTGGAGGGAGCTGCAACACCCCACTAATAACTCCGGCAGCTGGGAAAACACCAGCAATATGGAAAAGAGCTTTCCCCCCTGGAAGCAGAGTTTCACAGAGGTAAAAAAAACCAACCAATTAATTGACTGGCCAACATGAGGAAAAGGAAGCAAAATAAGAACAGCAATAGAACTCTAGAATCCTTTTTTATGGCCAATAGGATCAAAGCATGGAACGGGAGGAAGACAATCCTGTCAGAACACCCACACCAAATGCTTCCAAGACAATTGAAGAATGCCTAGAAGTGGTACAACAACTGAAAAATGACTTTGAAAACCAAATAAGCAAAGTGGAGGAAAAATTGAGAAGAGAAATGAAAATGATGCAAGAAAATCATGAAAAGAGAGTCAACAACCTGACTGAAGAAAACAACACTTTAAAGAATAGATTAACTCAAAAGGCAAAAGAGGCCCAGAAAGCCAATGAAGAGAAGAATGCCACAAAAAGCTGAATTTCCCAGATGGAAAAAGAATCTCAAAAGCATTCTGAAAAGAATAATTCCTTCAGAATTAGAATGGAGTAAGTAGAAGCTTTATGAAAAACTTTATGAGAAAACAAGATACTATTAAACAGTTACAAAGAAATGAAAAAATAGAAAGCAATGTGAAATATCTTCTTGAAAAAACTACTGACCTGGAAAATAGATCCAGGAGAGACAATTTGAAAATTATTGGTCTACCTGAAACCCATGACCAGAAAAAGAACTTGGAAAGCATCCTTCAAGAAATCCTCAA
>JAQQSW010001772.1:0-16091 GCA_028646575.1 Pseudocheirus occidentalis
AGGCCATTTGATCCCTTAATGTAGAAGCTGCTAGATCCTGGGCTATCCTAATTGTGTTTCCACAGTATTCAAATTGTTTCCTCTTGTCAGCTTGTAATATTTTCTCCTTGATCTGGTGACTCCAGAACCTGGCTATAACATTCCTAGGAGTTTTCTTTTTGGTATCTTTTTCAAGAGGTGGTTGGTGAATTTTTTCAAGTTCTGTTTTACCCTCTGGTTCTAAAATACCAGGCCAATTTTACTTGAGAATTTCTTGAAGGATGCTTTCTAAGTTCTTTTTTTGATCATGGCTTTCAGGTAGTGCAGTAATTTTTAAATTGTCTCTCCTGGATCTATTTCCAGGTCAGTGGTTTTTTCAAGGAGATATTTCACTTTGCCTTCTCTTTTTTCATTTGTTTGGATCTGTTTAATAGTGTCTTGATTGCCCATAAAGTCATTTGCTTCCATTTGTTCCACTCTAATTCCAAAAGAATTATTCTCTTCAGAAAGCTTTTAGATTCTTTTTCCATCTGACAAATTCAACTTTTTAAGGCATTCTCCTCATTGACTTTTTGGGCCTCTTTTGCAATTTGAGTTAATCTATTTTTAAGGTGTTACTTTCTTCAGTCAGGTTGTTGACTCTCTTTTCATTATTTTCTCACATTATTCGCATTTCTCTTCCCAATTTTTCCTCCACTTCTCTTATTTGGTTTTCAAAATCCTTCTTAAGCTCATCTATGGCTTGTAGGCAGTCTTGGAAGCTTTTGGTGCAGGAGTTATGACTGTGTTGTCTTCTTCTTGTTCCATGCTTTGATCCTTTTCGTCCCCAAAAAAGGATTCTAGAGTTGATTACTGTTCTTTCTTTGCTTCCTTTGCTTGCTCATATTGTTGCCAGTTCATTACTTGATTTTTTAGCTCTGTGGAGCTCTGCTTCCAGAGGGGCAAACTCTGTCCCAAATCACTGGGGTTTTCATAGATGCTGGAGCTATTAGGAGGCTGCTACAGCCCCCACCAGCTTTGGCTCACTGAAAACGCATCCCAGGACAACCACCCAAGACTGTGATCCACATCCAGACAGCTCAGTGCAAGAGCATTTAGCCTCTGAATGATTGCTTTCCCCCACTGCAATCTGCAGGCCAGGAGCTTCTGAAGCAGATGCATGGAAGTGGTTGCCGGGCTGCCACTTCTACCTCTTCTTTGCCCTGGAAGCAGTTAGGCCAGACTGCTTTTCTCCCTCAAGTTTAGCTGAGTTCCACTGACATTTCACTTTGTCCTTGTTTCTTATGGTTTGATAATTCTGGAAACTGCCACAGCTGCCTGTGATCTGCTCTCCTGAAGGCTCCAGCTGCAGCTAATCCTGGCTGCCCAGAGCCAAGCCACGGTTTTGGGCTGGGTTTGGCTCCCAGCATGCTGCAATTATCCTCTTCTGCTGAGATGCCTTCAATAGGAGATGTTTTTTCTGTAATTTTGTGAGTTCTGGAGCCCTAAAATTTGTTTAGTGTCATATTTTATGGCTATTTGAGGTGGCTATGTGGGAGCTATGGAGTTTTCCTACTTCTATGAGCCATCTTGGCTCCGCCTCCCTGCAGAGTTGTTTTCTATATTACTCACCAAACTGACAGACTCTAAAGGAGGAAATGCTGTTGACTATTCTATAGCAATTGAAGGTGAGGCCAAAGGGAGAGAAAGAGCCTCCATGCCTAATGAAAGGAAGTTTATCGGGGCATAAAACTATGAACCCTTACACTCTGCAAGGCAGAGAAGCTGAGGACTCACAGCTTTGGTAGTCTGTGCAAGACACAGCAGATCATGGTAGCAGAGGGAAGAAGACCAAAGAATGAGGATGGAAACCTGAATAAATGAACTAGAAATATAAGAAAAAGGCTAAAAAAAACAGATGGTCCAAAGGAGATGAGTGAACTGTAAACCCAACCTCATAAGGATGCACAAACATTTTACAACAGAAAGAAAACTTAATCAAAATGTTTTAAAGTATCATAAAATATTGTATTGGTAATATGCTGTGAAGAAAAACAAGTCAAAACATAACCACCTCAGTGAAAAAGATTTCTGAATATTCCTTGGAAGATATAGAACAATAAGCAACTCTAGAATGTTTCAAAAGAAAAATAAAACCATTTGAAGAAGAATTAGTTTCTGTGTCCTCTGAGCAACAAGATGGTTAATGAAACGTTTTCTCTGATCACCCATGACTTCTCAAGTTTCTCTAAAACAGAAACTATGTGCCAAAGATAAGACAACCAGAATCCAAAAGTTTTTCTAAAAATCCAGGGGGCAGAGCCAAGGTGGCAGAGATTCTGCCTGAGGTCTCCCCCCAAAACCTCTCCAAAGACATTTAAATAATGCCATAAAACAAATTCTGGGGTGGCAGAACCCACAAAAGGACAAAATAAAACAACTTTCCAGCCCAAGAAAACTTGGAAGTTCATCAGGAAAGATCTGTTACACTGGGCTGAGAGTGGAGCACCGGCCAGTGCCGGCTGTGACAGCATAGACTGGTGCCCAAGAAATCAAGGGCAGGCCTTGGGAGTGACTGAATCAGCAGTAGCAATGGCTGATTCCAGACTTCCCAGCCCACAGATGGTAACAGGGTTGAACAACTGATCAGAAGGAGATTACGGGGGTTTCTTTTGCTGGCCCTGGGGGCCGGTATCTGTTGTTTTATTCCATGCTAGGATGTGGGATACAGTCCTGGGTGGTGGTCTAAGGGTGAGGAGAAGCACACCAGAGCCTGTGGAGACAGGGGAATGGGGATCCTCATCACAGTTCCAGAACAGACAAGAGTGTTTCTGGTTGCTCACAGACCAGAGCACTTGCCAAGAGAGTAATAAACACACCTCTCCTTAGATCATACTACCTTGGAAGAACTGAAAACTTACAGTTCCCTAGAAGCATCTCTGAAAACAGCTGCACAAATCCCTAAACTTAAGACAGTGTTCTGTCTGTCCTGGAAGCAGAGCCCCAGTTTAGCAAAGAGCTAGGTGGAAAAAAATGTGGAAACGACAGAAAAAAAATTCTGAGTATAGAACATTACTGTGATGACAAAAAAGATCAAAACACTCAGGAGATGACAGCAAACTCAAAGTCAGATTCTTACATCCAAGTCCTCTAAGAAAAATATGAACTGGTCTCAGGCCATGGAAGAGCTCAAAAAGGATTTTAAAAATCAAATAAGAGAGATAGAGGGAAAAATGGGAAGAGAAATGAGAGTGATGCAAGAAAATAATGAAAAACAAGTCAACAGTTTGGTAAAGGAGACACAAAAAATGCTGCCTTAAAAAACAGAATAGGCCAAATGGTAGAAGGGGAACAAAAATCCAGTGAGAAGAATGCCTTGAAAAGCAGAATTGACCAGATGGAAAAAGAGGCACAAAAATTCACTGAAGAGAAAAACTGCCTTCAAAACAGAATTGGTCAAATGGAAAAGGAGGTACAAAACTTTACTGAAGAAAATAATCCTTTCAAAATCAGAATTGAGCAAGTGGAGGCTAATGATGCTATAAGACATCAAGAAACAATAAAGCAAATCCAAATGAATGAAAAAACAGAAACAGTGTGAAATATCTCATTGGAAAAAACAACTGACCTAGAAAATAGATCCAAGAGATATCATTTTAAAATTATTGGACTTCCTGAAAGCCATGATCAAAAAGTGACCTTGGACATTATCTTTAAAGAAATTATTGGGGGGACAGAGCCAAGATGGCAGAGTAAAAACAGGGACTCACTTGAGCTCTCTCCCAAACTTCTTCAAATACTTGTAAAAAAATTTCTCTAAACAAATTCTAGAACAGTAGAACTCACCAAGAGGCAGAGGGAAACAAATTTCTAACCCAAGGTAACCTGGACATTTGACAAGAAAAATTTGTTGCACCAGGCTGAGAGAGGAGTACAGTCCAGCATGGACTATGCTGGCATGGACTGGGCCCTAGCAAACCTGGAGCTGGCCTCCAGGGACTGAATCATTGGCAGCCAAAGTGGTTTCTAGACTTCTCAGCCCACAAATGCCAAAGACAACTTAGAAGGTGAGTAGGAAAAGTCTGTGAGACCTGAGTGAGAGAAGAGCAGAGACCAGCCCTGGCCCCTGCACAGGCCCAGGGTGGCAGCTGCTTCCTGAGTTCCCAGCGCACAAAAGGTAAAAGGATCAAACAGTTGATTCAGAAAGAGATTACATAGGTCTCTTTGCTGGCACCAAGGCAGGATTCTTTTGGTTTTCCCCATACTTGGATCTGGTCCACAGTCCTGGGTGGCAGTCCTGGGGCAAGGAGGAACACTGGCATAGCAGAACTTGTGGTAGCAGTGGTAAGGGGACCCTCCTCAGAGTTCCAGTGCAGAAAAGAGTGCTTGTCTTCACTCACTGACAAGAACACAGGCCAGGAGAGGAGTAAACACCTCTCCTTAGATCATACCACCTCAGGAAGAACTGAAAACTTACAGGTCCCTAGAAGTATCTCTGAAAACAGCTCCACAAATCCCTGAATCTTGGGACAGTTTTCCTACCACACTGGAAGCAGAACTCTACCTTAGTGAATAGGTTAAAAGTCAAGTAATAGACTGGGAAAATGAGCAAACAATGGAAAAATCTTAGACTACAGAATCTTATTTTGGTGACGAGGAAGATCAAAATGTACAATAAGAAGTAGGCAACAGAGTTAAAGCTCTTACATCCAAAGCTTCCAAGAAAAACATGATTTGGTCTCAGACCATGAAGGAGCTCAAAAAGTATTGTGAAAATCAAGTAAGAGAAGTAGAGGAAAAATTGAGAAGAGAAATGAGAGTGATGCGAGGAAGACATGAAAAATTAGTCCACAGTAAAGGTGACCCCAAAAGTAATGAAGAAAATAATACCTTGAAAAATAGGCTAGAACAAATGACAAAAGAGGTTCAAAAAGTCAATTTGGAGATTACCTTAAAGAGCAAAATTGGTCAGATGGAAAAGGAGGCCTAAAAGCCCAGTGGAGAAAATAATTCCTTAAAAATGAGAATGGAGCAAATGAAAGCTGATTACTCTATAAGAAATCAAGCAATTATAAAACAGAACTAAAAGAATGAAAAAAAGAAGACAATGTGAAATGTCTCGATGGAAAACAACTGCCCTGGAAAATAGGTCCAAGAGAGCTCATTTTTTAATTATTGGACTACTTGAAAGCCATGATCAAAAAAAGAGCCTAGACATCATCTTTCAAGAAGTAATCAAGGAAAACTGCTCTGATATTGTAGAACCAGGGGAGGGGGGATTGAAATTGAAAGAATCCAATGATCACCTCCTGAAAAAGATCCCCAAAGGAAAATTCCCAGGAATATTATAGTCAAATTCCAGAGTTCCAAGATTGAGGAGAAAATATTGCAAGCCCCCAGAAAGAAACAATTCAAGCATTGTGGAACCACAGTCAGGATAACACAGCATATAAATGTGGCAGCTTCTACATTATTAGATCAGAAGGCTTGAAATATGATATTCCATTGGTCAAAGGAAGTAGGATTATAACCAAGAATCACCTACACAGCAAAACTGAGTATAATCCTTCAGGGGGAAAAATGAATATTCAGTGAAATTGAAGATTTTCAATCCTTCCTGATGAAAATACCAAAGCTGAATAGAAAATTTGACTTTCAAGTACAAGACTCAAGAGAAGCACAATAAGGTAGATAGGAAAAAGAAATCATAAGACACTTAATAAAATCAAACTCTTTGCATTCCTACATGGGAAGATGATACTTGTAACTCATAAGAACTTTCTCTTTATTAGGACTGATAGAAGGAGTATATATAGACATCAGACAGAGGTATAAGATGAATATGATGGGATATCTTAAAAAATTAAGCGAGGAGAAAGAAATACAGTAGGAGAAAAGGAAAAGTAGAGGTAGAATGTGGTAAACTATCTGACATAAAAGAAGCATGAAAGAGCTTTTACAGTGGAAGGGAGGATGGGAGCGGTGGCAACAAATGCTTGAACCTTACTGTCATCAAAATTGACTCAAAGAGGGAATAGCATATACACTCAATTTGGTATAGAAATTTATCTTACCCTACAGTAAAGCAGGAGAGGAAGAGATAAGTGAAGCAGGGAGTGTTCATAGAAAGGAGGGTGGGTTGAGGGAGGTGGTAGTCAAAATCAAAACACTTTGGAGGAGAGACAGGGTGAGAGGAGATAGAGAATAGAATGGGGAGAGGAGGGAAATACAGTTATCATAACTATGAAAAAAATTAAAGAAAATTTTCTCTGATAAAGTCCTCATCTCTCAAATATATAAAGAAATGAGTCAAATTTATGGGAATAAGAGGCATTCCCCAACTAATAAAATATGAAGTCAGTTTTCAGATAAAGTTATTAAAGTTGTATATAGTTACATGAGAAAATGCTCTAAATCTCTAGTGACTGGAGAAATGCAAGTTAGAACAATCTGAGGTACTACCGTAACCTGTTAGATTGACTAATAAGATGGAAAAGGAAAATTACAAATGTTTGAGGGGATTGAGGGGAAACTGATACATTAATATACTGGTGGTGGAGTTGTGAACTGATTTAACAATTCTGTAGAGCAGTTGGGAACTATGGCCAAAGACCTATAAAACCATGCATACTCTTTTTCACCTAGCAATACCACTACTAGGTCTGTATCCCAAAAGAGATAAAAAAGGAAAAGGACCTATACATATAAAAAATATTTATAGCAGCTCTTTTCTGGTGGCAAAGAATTGAAAATTGAGGGGATCCCATTAATTGGGGAATTACTAAACATGCTATGGTATATGATTGTGATGGAATACTGTTGGCTGTAACAAATGTTAAGGAAGATGCTCTCAGAAAAACCTGGAACAACTTACATGAACTGATGCAGAGTAAAGTAAATGAGAAGAACCAGGAGAAAATTGTACACGGTAAAAGCAATGTTGTAAGATTATCAACTATGAATGACTTAACTGTTCTCAGTAATACAGTGATCCAAGACTACTCTGAAGGACTTAAGATGAAAAATGCTATCCATTCCTAGAGAAAGAATTGATGAAGTCTGAAAACAGATTGAAGCATACATTTTTTTTATTTCTTGGGTATTTTTTTATTTTGGTCAGTGTTTTCTTTTGCAGCATAATTAATATGGTACTATGTTTTGCATGACTTCACTAATATAATCTATATCAAATTGCTTCCCTTCTCAATGAAAGGGGTAGGAAGGTAAGATGAGAATTTAGAACTCAGTTTTTAAAATGAATGTTGAAAATTGTGTTTACATGTAATTAGGGGAAAATAAAATATTTATTTGTTTAAAAGCACTTCAGAAGCTTGAGGAAAAAGACCCCAGCAACTGATGCATACTGATCCTGAGATTACTTGCCACTCCTCCCTAATCTCCCCTGCTACTGGCTGCACTAACAGACCCAAGGACAGGAGAAAGACATACATCAAAACCCGACTCAACTCCCTGATCCCTCTCCATCTTTTCAGTGCAATAGAGCCCTGGCTTCAGGCTGTGGAGTTTTCTTCAGGTCTCAACAGCAAGCTTTGTTATAGCCCCATAGTCATAGTAAAAGCCTATCAGTGGTGGCAATCCAGAAGTAACATCAGTGCCAGGGAAAGTTGGCACTGAACTGCCTGTGCTGGGTCAAAGAACAAAAGAATGGCTGGAATGGGACAGGTAACCAGGATAGGACACTGTGTGGGGGGAGCTGTGCAACACTTGCTTCACTACGTGTGAGGGAAGATCACAGAATCTATCTGGGGCCACTTCTGACTACCCAAAAGTCATTTGGGGCAGAGCCTTAGGGTGATGAATTGCCCATTGTGGAAAGAGACTGAGGCCATAGGCAGAGGAGAAGTCAGCAGTGAGTGATAAGGAAAAAGTGAGGGGATGAGAGAAGGCTGAAAGTCCCCAAGATCCCAGGAAGAATAAGCCTCAAACATAAACAGGTAAATCAACAGGAAAAAGAGTAACGACAGAAGAAGATAAAACCTCCAGATCTAGTAAATGAGCTTTGGCATCTATGCATAAATACTGCAAAATGAAGGAAAATAATCTAACACTTAAAAAGAACATCAACCAAAGTATAATGTTCCTGAGTGATTTAAAAGAGAAATGAAAATTATGAGTGAAGAATTTATATCTTGCACAGCAAAAATATTAAGCAGAATAGAAAAACCTGAATCTACAATGCCCAATCTTGCCAAAGAAACAAAAGAAAAAACAATGGATTGGGAATCAAAATGCACAGAACTCAAAGACAACCTAGAAGAGAAGCAAAATAATAGCATTAAAAGAGAATCTGCTCACAATGAAAGCAAAACATACTGAACTAAAAGATATAAGAATCATAAATCTCCCAGAAGAGCATGACAGAACAAAAAAGCCTTAAAACCATAATAAAGGGGAAAAAGATAGAAGAGAACCTTCCCCAAAGTCCTAAACATAGAAAATGAAATTCCAATTGAAAGAATTCACAGATTGTCTCCAGGAGAAAACTGAAGGCTGCAAACTCCAAGACACAATCCTAAAATTTAACAATTCAGTTCAGAAACGATTTTTGCAAGCCATCAGGAGAAAGACCTTCAAATATAAAGAAAAGGTCATTCAGATAATGCAATAGTATTCCACATCTACTAGAAAAAGCAAGAGGAAATGGGGAAAAAATGTATTCCAAAAAGCAGTAGAGTTCAAAATGCAGCCCAGGGTGACCTGTCTTGCAAATATGAGTCAGACTATACAGGATGAAAGATGGGCATTTAGTAGTTAAAAAATAATTGGAAGCACTTTTAGAAAGAAAATCAAAACTGAAGAGATTAATTGCTTCTCAAACACCCCAAATAACAAGAATGTGAAAGGAATGGATAAATGCAGGCAATAACAATGGAGTGACAACAGAAAGACCAGTACCAGACTTCTTTCTAAAAGTACACAAGGAAAGGGGTCTTTTAAGATTCTAGATTTCTGTGGTTTAAAATTCTTCATCACTAAATAAACAAATAAATAAACTACACATATACAGTAGTTCTTCATTCTGAATTTTAGGAATAATATTTGTGAAGCAGCATATTGCATTGTAAAGTATTCTAGACTTAGAGCCAGACAAACTAAGTTTGAGACTTGGCTATGACCTTACTTAAGTCACAGCTTTTCTAAACTTCATTTTCCTCGTCTGGAAAATTGAAATAATATTGCCTGCTCTCCCTGCTTCATTGGTTTATGAGGATCAGATAAGATAACATACATCTGTAACCTATAAAGAATGACATTATTATAATACCTGTTTGTAATTCACAGAAAGCATCCTGGCCTATTAGAAGTAGAACTTCTTTGTCTCCACAGCATTTTAAGTATCTGAGAAATCCATAGGGTTCATTTCTCTTACAAGTTCATTTAGTTCCTGAAGGAATGTCACTGTTGGTGAAGCTTTTTTTATTTTGTTTTGGTCAGGCTTACATTTGTTTGCATTTGGCAACATGTTTTCAGGATTGTTGTTTAATTCTTCAGTAAAACCTTTCTTATAGCATGGTGGTGACTCTGTTCTTGGAACCATCACTAGTGGAGTATCAACTTTGTTAGATCCCATTAACCTGGAATGGTTTGAAATGCAGGTCCAGAAATGAATTCTAGCCAAGCAACAGCGTAGCTTAGTAAAAAAAAAAAAAAAAAAAAAAAAAAAAAAAAAAAAAAAAAAAAAAAAAAAAAAAAAAAAAAAAAAAAAAAAAAAGATTCATTACTAAAAGGTGGGCTAATGATTTTTTTTTTCTGAACTACTGTTGTTGATCAACTATTGAGAAGGCATAGAGAAGCTACAGTCTATGTTGGTAGAGAAACTACCCATTCCAAGAAAATCATTAATCCTTGAAAGAGTGTACTGATATTTTTTCCTTCAGAAAAAAATTTTTCTTCTTCATAATTTCAGATTTGATACATTTTAATTGTCTTTAAAAATTCATAGAACCAAAATATTTGATATGAAACTATCTCCAATTATGTAATATAAATCAATATGAAATAAGATTTTGGCAGAAGAAATGGACTGTTCAGCCACCTTTTGGAGAATTGACCTATTCCACTGAAAGAAGTATGTATACATATGTTCAACAAAATATTTTATATCTTAGACGAGTAAAAGTAAACTATAGGATCTTTCCTCCCCCCAAAAAGATGATTATGTATCATAATCTTTAGAAAGATAAAATATCTTTTCCTTAAAAATCTCTACCCCCAAAAGAAATGATGATTTCATTTAGCAGATGCTTTGGGAGGGAAATCACAAAAAAAATTAAAACAGAAAGGGTTTCTTTTTCCTCATTAAAATAAAATGAATTAAGAAACAAAAAAGATCCAAGTAGAATTTTTTATAGTTCAGATTTAGTTCCCTCCATCTGACTGCACATTCTATTTTCACAGCACTGTCACATACATTATTTCACCTTGAGATAAATATCCCATGTCAAATGTATATACTGAACATTTTCTTTTATATTTATGTATTTTAAATGAATATCAAACTATCTATGGAAGACAGATTATGGCAGGTTGTCTCATATGTAAGTCAAATATAAACAAACCATTGTTATGTTAACCCAGCTCGTGTGAGTAGCTTAAAAGCTTGTTTCTTCTTATTATTATTCAGTATAGTACTAAGAAATGCATATGGTAGTTTTCCTGAGAGCCCCATACCTTAAGCCATCAATGAACTGTCACACTGCCTACTTGTTACGTCCACCTTGGTGATATCTGTCACTTGGATGTGATTCTTGCTTTGACAGTGCAAAGCGAAGTGATATGAACTTGTTTGTGTATCTTTTCAAGATGCAGCGGTGTAGATCCTTCAGCTCGAATTAAATAGTTCTTCCATCCACAAATACAGCTGAAAGTTGAACTTGACATGGATCAATATGATCTGGGGCTAAATTTCTAAATGTGACTGATTATGTTAGCATCATGCCCACAGATCAATATTGAGTTTTGTTATGAACCTGACTCTATAATTGAGTTTAATCAATAAACTTTTGTCTCCTTTTCTTTAGAAATTTTTGGTTTGTGCTATTGCCTGTTTTCAAAATCGCATCTAGAATACATTTGGGGCTGTACTTTTCTTGTAACAAACATAAAAAGGCCTTTGTGTGAATTTAAAGGAACAAAAGAGCTTGAACATTACCATTGTAAAAGGAAGTCCATTTTTATGTTGATAACTGATTATTTGTCCCAATGTGGACCATGGTGTCTAACAGAGCAAACGTGCTAATACACAACCAATCATCTTGGACATCATATGGCTTTTTCTGTCCATACTTGGTAGATAGCTCACATTGAAGACTTTGACAAAACATACCATTAACAAAAGCAATCATAAAAGCTTGTCTTTTGATAAACCCGCAGGGTCTAGAGGCGTTGAAAGATGCAATCTCTAAAGAACAATAAATTTGGGCCTTTGATTGAAGTGCCATTTGGGAAGTTGTGCTTTGTCTACATATTTGCACAAAAATGCCGCTCCCTTTTGCAAGACTTTTTGCTTGAAGCTTGAGAGCATTCACTGCCATTTCTACATTAAGATTTGTCCCATTAAAAGCTCCATTCACAAAGAAGGCTGGAAATGATCCAGCTAAGCCTTGTGTGTTCATTTCTGCCCCAGTTTGCCATTTGGAAAGTAGGCTTCTAGTCATGATTGCTGTTTTTTTTAATGTATTATTATGAGTGGTCCTTAGATATCCTGTCATATTCCTTAGCAGAAGCCAAAACCAAATCCATTAACTCTTCCTAAGATTGAGGGGAAAGGGGTGGAGGTGGAGGGGAGAAGAGTGTTCTCAACATTGGAAGTAGCTTTTTTTTTTTTAATGAGTTTCCGAATTCCAAATACTTTACATTTATATGTTAGTTTTATTTAGGGAGTTTGTGGGGAAGGAAAAAAGGAGGAATAATTGCATTTTCTTCTCATCTTTCAATGAATAATTTTGAATGAGAGGTTTAAAAAAAACAGTATGAACAGTTGGATGATTTATAATTTCTATTATTCTTTCATATTTTTAGTAGATACAGCATTACTCATTAGTCTTCTGTACTTAGGCTGTTAACTATTACATGCTCTGCAAAAGCTGTATTTACCCATTTAACAATTTGTATGTATTATGTGTGTGTTTCTCCTAATTTATAGATGCCGATCGTTCTCAGAAACACGGAATGGATGAGTTTATTTCTGCTAATCCCTGCAAGTTTGACCACGCGTCCCTCTTTAGATTACTTCAGAGGCAGACTTTGGATCATAGACTGAATGATTCCTATTCTTGTTTGGTGAGTACAGATTTGCCTACTTGGTTTCTGTATTGGTTGGAATAAAAAAAATGAAAAAGTGAGAAGTAGTTTTTATGAAGTGGTCTTTTATTCCCAACTCATTTTATAACTGTGCTTGAAGATGGGATAAAGGATTCCAATCGATTGGCTTCCAATTTGAAAATTATACACTTGAAGACTACCGCTGTGCCACTCAATAGTGAAGAGAATAGACTCAAACGGACTCTGCTCTGTAGTTTATCAGCTCCTCTAGAGAGGTCTGAATAAAAACAGACGGCTTTAATAAAGATAGAAACCTCTGTGGTAGGATTTACTAACACCTGTACAGGCATTTTAAGGTACAGCTTCAGCTCACCAGATGTTAGACATTTTGTCATCTATCTTGTAATTCCTCCTATTGTTTCACATGGGGTGGGAGTGAGGGAAATGAAACAAATGGTACCAACCGTGGAGAAAAGATAAAAAGGCAGATAGGATTACAGCGCTTATGTTCAGCCCAGTCAAGGTCAATTTCATTTGCAGATATCATTCATGAGTTATAGCAGAAGGTCATTTGAATTACTTTTTGGAAAAAAAATAATATTATTATAAGACTAAGTTGTCATCTGAAATATGTTGCTTTTAAAAATAGGAAAAAAGTAGAATAAGGATCATTTTATATAGGATTGAGTTTCTCACATTTGAAAATTGCTTGATCACTTATTATTGACATTGTTTCATGCTTCATATTTCATTGATAATTTAAGAACACCCATCAGGGTGATGAGCAATATGTGTTCTCTAAGATGTGAATCTTTTATTGTTCCCCAAGTGGATGTATATAACAGTGTCAGCCCTTACCAAAATTCAAGGAAGAACCCTGCGAAACGAAAATTTCTGAATTAGGTATTACTTTGTTTCAAATTAAAGCAATAGTATGTTTCTTTTAAATTTGTGTGGGTTGGCATCTGTTGCAGATGGTGATTTAAATATGAAAAAAAAGTTTTCTTTTTTTTCTTTGGTAAATGTTTGTTGAATTGAAATAGGATTATATATCCCAGAGTGACTCTAGAGATAAATCTATACAAAGTAATTTCCACTTGAGGAACTGAGAGGCTTTTGTTAGTGACTTAAGGTTCAGATGATTATTTCACATTTAGGGCACATCTACACATCAGAGGGGGTTTTTGTCCATACTATCTTTGAGCTGTTTTTTAAAAATAGCTCTACATGGTAAAAATGTAGTGAATCAGTAAGACAACAGGTTAGGCAGATGATCAAAATGGGTCACTCATATAATCATATTAGCTTCAATAAGGAATTTTAACATTGAGCTTGTGCAATTGAGGCACTTTGTGATTCTGTCAACTGTGTCTTCCATGATCACATACTACCACCACCACACTCAGTTTCTACATATGCTGGCTAGGAAAACCCACTCCTGAATTAAGGGTGATGGTGGTGGCAGGGAGGAACAGCGCCTGTCAGAGAGGTAAAAAGCAGAACAATCCTTGCTGTTACAAATTAGAAGCTACTCTGACTTTTTAAAGGTGACTACTGTCATGAAACCCATAATAAGTCATTATCTCCCATATCTACTGTAGCCTGTTAAATGATTAAATTAATGGAAAAACAGTTGTTCAAAGCACTGGAACAAGAAAAATCTTGGACTTGAGTTTTAATGTCTCCATTCTTTTTCTCCCTCTTTACATTCTATCATTCTGTATGTTATATATGTTCATATCTATATAAATATATTCTATATATCTTCATATTTTATAAGTTCATTATTTCTCATAATTCCAATTGTTTTGCACTACAGCCTAAATTTCAGGTTTACAGTTGAAATCAATTAGGTTCATAAAATCTGCTATGCTTGCATACTTCAGCTTTGTCCATAGTAACAAATGCCAGGCTCCTTACCTCCTGATAGAAAATGTTAGTCTTAGGAACGTCTAGGGGGCACAGTGAATAGAGCACTGGCCCTGGAGTCAGGAGGACCTGTGATCAAATCCAGTCTTAGACCACTTAACATTTACTAGCCCTGTGACCTTGGGAAAGTCACTTAACCCCAATTGCCTTGCCTTCCCCTGTCAAAATATTTAGTTTCATTCTCCTCAAGACAAATACTTAACAAAGACTCCGTATTACATACCACCAAAAGCCATAATCTGCTTCCAGATTTTACAAATTAAAAGATGGGGTGGGGAGGAAAGAGAGTCTGAATGAGCTATTTATTTTAGACTAACTGACTCATTTCCTCTAGACTCAGTTTGATTTCTTTTAAGATTTGTCTAGGTATGCTGATGTTAATTTACATTGCTTATTTAAATACTTCACATGTAAGTATTAAAATTACCGTATAAGTTCAGTTGTAATAACATATGTGTAGATTCTCTTGGTCTAATGGTAACTATTGTGCATGTTCAGTGAAATAAGATAGATATCCTTTCCATAGCATAGTAAATGAGGAACCAAGTGGAAAGAAAGGGGAGCAGTGTCAGAAGACCTCGGTTTCAGTCCATGATCTTCCGCTTACTTCGTGTGTTACAAGTCATTTCACTTCTTCAGTCTTCAGGTAAAAAGGAGAATTGGACTACACATGACCTCTAAGGATATCTTCCAATTTGAAATCCATGATCCCAAAGAGAGATTTAGCTTTAAGTTTTTGTAGCATTCCAGGCAGTGCCACTGGCCTCTTTGCTGTTCCTCATAAGAACATTCTCCATCTCGCAGCTCAGCATTTTCGTTGGGTCCCCGTGCCTGGAATGCTCTACCTTATCACTTCTCCTTCACTACTTCCTTGGCTTTCTTCAGGTCTCACTTTAAATCTTATCTTTTGCAAGAAGCCTTTCCTAGTGAACGTTAATGATAGTGGCTTAACTCTGAGACTATCTCCAATTTTCTCTATAGTTTATGTGTACATGATGAGCTTCTTGAAGGCAGGAATAGTGTCTGCCTTTCTTTGTATCCTCAGCAATTAGAAAGTACGTGGACCATAACAAATACTCAATAAATATTTGTTGACAAACTGAAAGTGGCTTCAGTCTAAATAATGGGTAAGCAAAGGCTTACCTTTGTCATACAATAATATGGGGTAGACAGAAGAAAAGAGTTAGTGGATAAATACCCAACCCTCCAAATTAGATACTAAATTATTTGTAATTTATGGCCAAATCATCCTCCCCCCCAAATACCCAACCATGTTAGCAGCAGTAGTCAGTTTACTTTATTTAAATTTCGAAATATGAATTTCTTTTTCTTGGTACTTTTTTAATCACCCTGAATGAATACACTGCCTTTACAAAAATTATATGAGGTCACTAAGACTCAAAATAATATATTGATTTATTATACTTACTTAAGATATGTTCTGTCCATTTTCATTTTGCTGGACCTTGGCATAATCTGTAACAATTCTTATTTTCCTAGGAAATAACCCATTTCTTAAAATAGCTAAACCCTCAAACGTGCAGAAAATGCTTAAGTTTTTAGAATATTAATACATTAAAGTCCTATAGCATATTGATGGGCAAGAAAAGTAATCAGGATATGTGGTACAACAGTCTCCCATTTCTGATCCCCTTTCCTTTGTATTATTTCTACATCTGGGCAATAAGCAAAACATACCAAATAGCTTGGGTTTATGTTGGCCAACATTTTAGTCACTGTAATGGTAATTAGTTTGTTTGATCAGATGTTAAGAGATCCTAGTAACCTAGTGTTAAGTATAAAACTCTGTCCATTGGTGAAAAGGTGTGAATTTCCCCCTGGTGAAAAGGTGTGAATTTCCCTGTTGACTTGGAAGAATGCCATTGGCTGAGACACTCCCCTGAACCATGTTGACTTGG